>CAJVSB020000935.1:0-110047 GCA_911865555.2 Thlaspi arvense | reverse complement strand
ACTAATTCCAGACACAAACCATATCACATGAATTCAAGCTTGAATGTCATTTTAACTTTTAGAAGAAGTGCAATATCGAGCATTCAACATGTAGAAAGTGTCTAATCTGTTGGATGATTTGCAACTCCAACTTAATATCAACAAAGAAAATCCAAAATTGCTTTTCTCCAAAATGAGACAAGCCACTACTCGAAATTGCCTCATATAAAGGGTAATACTTAGGCCTAATTTATAATAAGTTCACAGGATCAAAATTAGCTTTCTTCCAAACCAGATACTCAGCATAAACCAAAAGTACAAGAAATAATTTCCTACTTGAAAAAATGCATCTATTCACAAGTACACTAAAAAAAGTGCATCTATATAGTGATACGTTGAACATACATGGTCAAGAAATGAGACATAGCAACTGCATTGACTGGTCATTCTGTCACCTAAGTTTTGATGAGTGTCAATGATTTGGTGTCCCAAAGCTGATAAATCAAGCATGAAACCATTATACAAGTTCAATATGATGCAAAACACAGATTTGAAGTGAATTAAACAACACTTTAGCTAACTTTCAAGGGAACTAGAGAAGAACTAAAGAATAAGTGTGAGCCATCAGTGGATTTGGTGAGTGATGTGATTGTCTTTTTTGTGTCAAATTTCCTTGTCAGGCTCCTTTAGCAATTTCCCCGTCTACAAGTTTGTTAAAAATAAAAACAAAAAAGGAAAAAAAAAAAAGCTTAGCTTCTACATAGAAAGATATATTGTTATGAGAGTGACGTGGGAAAGGAAAAGAACATATATAAATTGACAAACAAATATGAAGAGCAACACACTCAATTGGGATAAAAGGTGTAGCTGTAGAAGTCCATTAGAAAGGAACAAAAACCAAGAGCACTAACTAAATATGACACAAAAGCTGCTTATTCATCCATCAATTTCTAAAAGAAGATACTTTAATAATCTCATCAAGTCTTAAATATAATGGAAAATATAACTAAATACTTACTAAATCAAGGTATTTAAACAAACGATGCTCCAAAGTTTCTACCTCAAAACCAAAACCACAACATTCACACATAGCCATACCTTCAACATTTGAATATTTCCTTCCTAATTGAATTGCTAAGCCAAATGATATACTGATTGATCAGATAGAGGGGATTATATCATACTTCCAAGTTCTATTCCTTACACCAATAAGTTCTAAAACTTTTGCAAGAGTGTACCTTCTAATTTTGTGAACATTTAAAATTTAACAATGTATCCAACAAGGATACTTCCAAATTTTTATGGTTAACAATTTCTAGTGTCAACAAGAATTTGCAAAATATGAATTTTTCATTGGTTCAAATCCAAATTAACTGATTCTTTTTTATTATTAATAAATATATTTTAAATATATAGTCCCCAAAAGAATAAAAAAAAGTAAATTGTTAGTTCTGCCCTAAACCAAAAATTGTTAGGCTCTTCTCATAAAACAAGTATGAACTTAGCTATACCTCCTATGATGCCAATACATGAGAGGATTGGGTAAATACTAAGAAACTCAAGACCCAATTGTGAGAACTAATTGACCAAGGGTTTTTCACCACCAGTCATCACCTTAGGGAGCTCTAATATTACTTATGAAGAAGAAAGATGGCATATTGAGGTGTGCATAGATTATAGACAATTGAATAAGGTCACCATAAAAAATAAATATCCATTACTCTGAATTGATGATTTGTTTGATCTGTTGCAAAGAGTTAAATTGTTTTCTAAAATAGATCTGAGATCTGGGTACCATTAGTTGAGGATCAAGGTGGAAGATGTTCTCAAGACTGCTTTCAAAAAGAGGTATGAGTATTATGAGTTTTTAGTGATGCTTTTTGGATTGACTAATGTCACAACAGTGTTTATGGATTTAATGAACAAGATGTTCCAACCTTATCTGGACAAATTTGTGGTAGTGTTTATTGATGACAAGCTAATTTATTCTAGAGATGAGACTAAGCATAGGGAGCACATAAGTATTGTGTTATAGACCCTACGAGATAAACAGTTGTATGTCAAGTAAAAGTGAATATTGGCTTGACAAGGTTGTATTTTTTGGGCATGTGATTTCAGTAAAAGGAGTGTTAGTAGACCCCCAGAAGATTGAAGCATAGTTTAGTGGGAGAAGCCAACTAATGCTATAAAAGTGATGAGTTTTCTTGGACTAGCTGGTTATTATATAAGATTTGTAAAGAACTCTATAATTGCAATCCCTCTAACTAGATTGTTGAGAAAAAGTGATAAATTTATTTGGACAGAAGAATGTTGGTACATCTTTGAGGAATTAAAAGGAAACCAACTTTTGCACTAGTTCTGATTTTATCAAAGAGTGGAAAAAATTATATAGTTTATAGTGATGCCTCTAGGAAGGGGCTAGGTTGTGTACTGATGCAGGAACGAAGGGTTATAGCTTGTGCTTTTAGATAGTTAAGGCCTCAAGAATGGAACTATTCCCTAATGACCTTAAGCTCGCTACAGTTGTTTTTGCTTTAAAAATGTGGAGACAGTATCTTTATGGAGAACATTATCAGATCTTTATAGACCACAAGAGTTTTAAATATATTTTGACTTAGAAGAAGCAAAATCTTAAGTAAAGAAAATGGGTGGAATTATTGAATGACTATGATAGCACTATTGAGTACCACCCAGAAAATGTTAATGTGGTAGTAAATGCCCTAGTAGAAAACCTTCTGGTACATTTTATGATCTTCAGGTAGTGTATGTTCCTTTGTTAGTTGAGCTAAGATCTTTGAATGCCTAATTATCAGAGATTGATCTGGAAGCCTTGTTAGCTAGATTTCAAGTTAGGACTACTCTAATATCTTAGATGCCCTCATCAAATCATGGAAGAGGTGCATAGTTTAGCTTATGTTATGCACTCAGGGAGCACAAAGTTGTACCACAACCTTAAGCAGAACTACTGATGGAATAGGATAAAGAAAGATATAGCAGATTTTGTCTCAAGGTGTCTTGTTTGTCAACATGCAAAGGCAAAGTATTAAGGACCAGTAGGCAGATTATAGCTTTTACCTATTCTAGAATGGAAACATAGAAACACATAACTATGGACTTTGTTATGAGTTTGCTAGTTCCCAAGAGAGGGAATGATATAGTGTGGGTTATTGTAGATATCTTGACTAAATTAGCCACTTCATACTAGATAAGACCTATTGCTCATTGGATAAGTTGGCCAAGTTATATATTGATGAAATTATGACCAGGCATAAGGGCGCTAGTATCTGTTGTATCATATAGAGATTTGAGATTTATTTCAAGATTTTGGCCTAATTTGTAGATGGCCATGGGCACAAGATACATTTTAGTACCACTTTCTGCATACAGACAGATGGCCAATCAAAGAGAACCATTCTGACCTCAGAGGATATGTTACATGGGTATGTCATAGAGTTTTTTGGCAGTTGAGAAAGCATTTACCATTGGTCGAGTTGCTTACAATAATAGCTTCCATTCTAGTTTAGGTATGGCACCTTATGAGGTATTCTATAGCAAGAAGTGTAGAACACCTATCTATTAGGATAAGGAAGGAGAAAGAAAGTTCTTGTATTCAAAGATTGTGGAATCTATTGTTGATCAGATTAAGGTTATCAAAGATAGACTCAAGGTAGTTCAAGATGACAAAAGAGCTATTCAGACCCAAAGCATAAGGATGTGAGCTTCAATGTAAGTTTATTTAGACCTAAAGCATAAGGACGTGAGCTTCAATGTAGGTGATAAGGTATTTCTAAAAGTTTATCATTGAAGGGTGTATTTCGATTTTGCAAGAAAGACAAACTTATCCTCAGATTCATTCGACCGAATGAGGTTATAAAAAGAGTTGGGCAAGTTACCTACAGGTTAGCACTACCACTAGAATTGTCCCAGATCCACCCAGTTTTCCACATATTTATGTTGAGAAAATACATATATGATTCTAGCCATGTCCTTCAAAAGCAATCTATTCAGTTAAAATAAGATCTAATGTATAAGGAGGAACTAGTCTAGATTTTGAGTAAAGAAGTTAAATAGCTCTGAATTTCGAGGGTGAAATTCATTAAGGAGGGTAGAATTGTAACATCCCAAACCTAGAACCAACCTTACTTGCTTCATTATTTTTAATTTTTGCATTTTTGTATATATATTAGCATTCATGGCATAACTTTTAAGATTTGTAACTAGTTGAGATTTAGATTAATATTTCTTATTTATACACTTGGAGAATGTTATTGTGGCCTTGAGAGACATGAAGAGATGAGTTTATTTTGGTGGTGAAAATTAATTAGAAAACAAGGCAAAAATTTGTAAGAAAAATCTTTGAAGTTGATACAAATGTGGTTATTTTCATTAAGTGAGATTAGTGAGGTTAATTAATGACTTAACCCTAGTTTTAAAATTTTAAACCACAAGGGCAAGAGTGGCATTAGATGATTAGTTCAAGGGCAAAATGGTAAGTTAGGGAAACAAGTAGGTGAAGGGGAAACGTTAGGAACAAAATCGTTAGTATAAGGGTAATTTTTGGTAACTTCCTAGGAGATGTGTGCTTAAGCTGTTTGCTTCGCCTTAGGTGACCTTCAAGGCTATAAAAAGCCCTCCAATAGCGAGCTTAAGCTACTTAAAAGAAACAGCAAAGGGAGAGAAAGAAGCAAGGCAAATTGAAGCTAAAAAAAGGTAAGAAAATGTTGATTTTACTTGATTTATCAAGTTTTTGTGTAGTCTTTTTGTGGATTATGGTAGAACTCTCGATTCTCCTTGATTTAACTGGTTTAAATTCTTGATTTGGAGTAGTTTAGAGTGCTCAAATTAGGGAGGAAGTTGTGCCTTAGTGAAGAAAATTTCTAGATTTTAGTTTGTTTTGACGAAATTGATTGAGGGCTAAGCTTGGCTTCAATTTTCTGATTCTATCTATGACTTTTGTTTCAATTTTGGAAGTGTTTCGGTTGCAAAAGAAAAGGGAAATGCTGCCGATTTCACGAGGATGGTTAAGGGGTGGATTAAAGTTAAGCAAATGGGCTTAAAACAAAAGTTAAAGCTAGGGTTTAAGCATTTAAAACAAAATTCAAGATACTAATAAATGGCTTAAGGAGTGATTAGTAATTGGTGGGAGATTAGAGCTAATTAGAAGACTGAAAACTAGGTTTATGTAGCGACTGAGTACTACTTGGTCCTAGCAACTTGTTGACCCTAAACCACTAGCCCAGAATGCTTAAGCCCAAATTGTTCAATAGTAGTCTCTAGTCTCTTATATACCCCGTATCTCTTCCTTGTTTTGTCGATGTGGAATTTGCCTAAAGGTGTTACACACACTCCCCTTTGGAATGTTACATACACCCCTCTCTTTGGGACTCAGCGAGGACTCCTCCTTTGGGGTGTCACAATTTAAGTCGACTAAATCGAATCTAAACAAGGCTAAGTATGTGCTAAAGTTTTAGTAGCTAAATAGGTGAGTTTAAAATCTGTTTTTGTAATGGCCCTAAATTTCACCTTAATATTGTTTTAAAAAAAAAAAAAATCGAAGGACCAGGGGTGTTAGTGAACAAATTAAATGTTTGGAGACTAAATTAGGAATTAAGGAGGGCCTACCTGCAGAAATTAAAAGACTTGGGGTGTTTTTGCTAAATATGGAAGAGTCTAGGCTTGAATTAGAATTAATTTGGGGCTATAATGGAAGAAAGGAAGGTGGGAGGACTAGAGGAAAAGGCGCGTAAGTATGGGGGGTTGAATTGCAATTTCAAAAGGGTCTAATTGCAAGAAAGGTAAATTGGGGGATTGGATTGTGACGGGTTGGAAAGTTTCAGCCGGTCCCAAACTGATGGGAAATCGACTAAATTCAATCCAATCCAAAGAAACCAACTAGCTTGGGTGATGTAAACATGGGGTTCGGTGCTGGAAGTATAAAATACCTCGATCAATTAGAGGTTAGTAGTGAAAAAGTGAAAAAAAAAGGCTGGGAAGGTGTTCGGAGGCCAACAGGGTCTGAGTTGGTTTCGGCAAGAAATTGAGCAATTTTGAGCATTTAAACAGCGATTTGAACTTGGCATCCACTTCGAGATTGTTGATTCTTCATCCTCTAGCAACTAATCGACCCAGGTAAGTTTATTTTTGCTTGAATTTTAAAAACTTGAAGTCGGGTCCTACGTGCAGGCAACCGGGTCTAAAACTCGGGTTCCCGGGTAAAAAAGATAGGCCTAACTGTTGCTCGGGTCCATCATGGGCCGACCAAGCCAATTCAACCCAGTTGGGCTAGAACCGACCGGTTCAGAGGTTGAGTGGGTCTGGTTGGGGAGGATTGGACCGAATCTTGGTCCAGTACATGGTGTGCTACTGGACCAAACATGGATTGGGGTTCAGAGGGCCCCAGTTTAGTGTGATTTTGGGAAGATAGTGAGCGGATTGGCCGGTTTTAAGGTTTAGGGGCTAGTTCAAGGCTTTTGGTGGTCGGTTTAGGCAAAAATGGTAGTTTTTGAAGTAGACTCATCCTGGTTATGTGCCATACAAGCCCTATTCTATGTGATTTGAAGCTGGTTCATGAGGAAATATGGTTGGTTCAATTAATTTATAAGGTTTAGGTTCATTTTAGCCCGGTTCAGGGACAATTAGGGCCAATTCAGTGTGTTTCTATGGAAATTCTGTCCAGTTAAGAGTAGTTTGGGACTGGTTCAACCTGAATTAGGGGGATCTAAGCCCAGTTCAGTTCAGTTCAGTTCACTCGGTTCAGGGGGATTTGAGCTTGGTTTAGCTCAGTTCATGGGAAGTGGGGCCGATTTGGGCTGGTTCAGTGGAGTTTCAGTCAGTTTTGGCTTGGTTTTGGGTGGTTCATGGCTAGTTCAGTTTGTTTGTGGGGTATTTGGGCCCGTTCAAGCGGTTTAAACACTTTTGGGGTCCAGTTCATCTTGGTTTAAGAAATTTGTTAAGAATGAGATTATGTTTTGATTTTAGACACGAGTTAGAGTTGAACAGGGATGTATCAAGGATCTCGGGATGCGTTTAAGGGCCCTGATACGGGGAGGTCTCGGGCCACTTTCGATAATCAGGTCTTTTAGAGGAAAATTCGATTCCGATTCTGATTTACAATTTGGTGATTGTAGATACTTCGAGGGAGAAACACTTCAACCATTGAGCCGTCTACTCAAGATTTAGTGCCCGATTTTGACGTGTCCAATGAGTGACAGTACTCTCTATACATCTGTCCGCATTCTAGTTTTGTTTTAGTTTCTATGTTCTGATTTCTAAATTATGGTATTAAATTCCAGGACATGTATCTATCTGTTTTAAATTACGATAAGCTTGAAAACATTTCTGTAATTACTTACATTCCTGCCTCGGTAATACGTGCATTTTTTAAAGTTAACCTGTCGGGAGTTTTATGTGATTTTGGTTTTCTAGTTTTGACTCTGGTTCTGATACAGGATGCCAAGGGCTTAGTCGGCGGACGGTGGGTCACTGTAGTGTGTCGGGAGTGCCCTGGGTGCAATGATGTGATATATATGATTCTAGTTTTGATGTGAGATGCTAAGAGCTTAGCCGGTGGATAGTGGGTTGCCATAACGTGTGGGGAGTGCCTTGGGTCCAATGATGTGATATATGTGATTCTAGTTCTGATGCGGGATGCTAGGGGCTCAGCCGACAAACGGTGGGTTGCCGTAGAATGCAAGGAGTGCTTTTGGCCCAATAATGTGATATATGTGATTCTAATTCTAATTCTGGTATGGAATTCCGTATGATATATGATATGTGATACATTCTGGCACTCCGACAGATATTTGATTTTCTGATTTTGACAATGCATATATAAATTATGTGTTACTCAAGGTAAATGTGATTTTCCATAAACTAAGTTACTATTTGAAATGATATCTGTGCTTGAATAGATTCAATTCCTGGCCCGACATATCTAGAGTAGTACTGTTTTTCATTGACTTTTATACTCACCCCTTTTCCCACTTCCTAAATTTCAGTTTGATTGGCAACGGTAGCTTCAGCATCTGATTTTGTCCCGTTGTACTGACCTGATGTATGGACACTTTCTGTATAAATACTTTTGTACTTTAGTGGCTCCATGTATCGCTTAAATATGCTTGACTTATATTGATGATAGTTTTGTTTTGGTGTTTTTTTTTTTCTATTCTGTTCTGGTTGGAGGCTTACTAAGGTCAGTAAGCCAACCCTAGTGCCGGTCATGCTTCCGGGTTGGGGTGTGACAATTTTGAGGAGACCCAAACTACCTATGGAAGGGCCATGAAATAAGCTAAAAGAGGGTGAAGAAATGGCCACCAATCGAGGGCATAAGTTTAAATGGAAAGTGGCTTAAAAGCCTAGATTGAGTGGAAGAACATATGCTGAATACCTAAGTAATTTAATTTTTTGTTTTCAAGTTATTCATTTATAAGCATTCGTGCCATTATTTTAACTTTACATATTCTCCATGTATAGGAGACTAGAATAGACCTGAGCAGCAGCTCAACTAGATAGGACCTATAGGACCCTAGTGACTAGTTTACGTGATGAGTGGTACTATTTCTAATCTTTAACATTTTTACAACGTATTTTATGCTAAAAAGTAATTCGATTCCAACATGTATATTTTCATATGAAAAAGGGGAATATTATAGTTATGTTATGAATTCTCAGTATATACTTTAGTGCCATGGCACTCAGTTTTGATACCTCGAATAACTACTAGAGTAGGTGGTAGTTCTACATCATCATCATCAACATTATTATTATTATTATTATTTCACAGCTCAGTGAAATGTGTAACACTAAAGTTATGATAGTACATGCCTAAAGTGGTGACTCATGGTATCAGTTATCTAATGTAGTAGCACCCGATATGTTTTTATGATTTTATAAGCCCGAACTAACAGTTGACAACTCTGTTGTGCACAAAGAACAGTTTTATATGTATATATTTGTTTCGCACTTATGTTTTGATCATGGTTTGATATTGGAAAATTTTCAAAATAAATAATTTATTCTCATGGGATTATTTCTATACTTTTAACGTTAACACGTTAAATGTAGAATGTATAGATACACACACACACACTACAAATTTTATCTATTTTCATTAAGTTTAGTTTATATGCCATTTACTGAGATTGTAGTCTCACCATTTATAATATCATGTAGATTTCGAGAAAACTAGTTAGTCTGCATCTGCATTTCCATGGTCTCCATTAAAGTGTAGTAGTGAGATTGGGCTTGTCAATAGCTAAAGAGTTATTGTACAGTTTTTGTGAATGTTGAGTTTAGGGATGTAATTGTATGACTATATATGGTTTAAAAATTCTGAGAATATTAATGTATGACAGTTATCAGCATGCTCACATTCGAGAAATGAGTTATAATTATTTTATTATGAAAAATAATTCCGAAGCAACTAGGACTAGTTATAGGTCGGGATTTGAGTTGGATATGGCAGGTGTTATAATACATGATATTTTGTTGTGTTTTTTTTTTGTACAGTGGAGTATTGTGTACTGCTCCACTGTTATACCTCGCTCAATTAGTCAAGGGTAGGGCATGACACTGTTACTATTTGATTCGTACTAAACCTATTAATTGTAGAGGTGCTTGTGCATATGTTCCACATGCTTCTGTTAGTGAAAACATCCCAAGGTATCAGAGGGTTGGAAAATGAATTGAAATAGAAATAGAAATTAGAAAACGAATAATACTAGACACCTACAAAAACAAATTGGGCCCCTACCAAGTTTAGTCCAAATGAAAAATAGAGAATGAAGAATTATGCACCAGTAAGCATTTTTGCTCACATTGACTCCTATATGGGGTTAAACTTTTTATTTGCCATAACTTTTTCTCTCCCTAAAGAAAGCTACCAAATTAGCGATCAGTGACAACATGAAACTCAAGTATCAAATGACTCTGCAAGTTTCAAAGCCATCTGTCATTTTCACTTTATGTTATTACCTTTTGAACTTCATCCCGGCTAAGCCTTATGAAGCTCAAGTTTGGTTCCCAAATTCACTGATCTCAGTTACAGAGCCCAAACTCAGCATATCCACGTTCTATTATACTCGTGTCACATATTAGTCGACCAAACAAGTGGGTTTCGGGCAGTTCTAGCTCAATTCCTGAACCTAGGCATGCTTCTCTCCTAATAAATGAGCTTCCACAACCAAACACCTCTTTTCCGTGCTTTAACAAAAAATAAAAAAAAATAGAAAAGCAGTTATCTAATTAAAAATAATTCAAACATACAAGTCTGACATTTATATTTAGAGTTAAAAATATAGAATGATAGATTGAAAACCCGTAAATTAAGAATTTCGATAATCCTTAGATTAACTGTTTAATTTAAATAAATACAAAAACCAACCACTTGAGATTAAAATCAATACAGGTTATTCAGAAACTTGGATTTCAATTTAAGTAGTTTTAAAAGACGGATATTAAAACTCTGCTGCCATTTAACTTAGGTGGTGTATGGTACGATGGAAAGATTTTTGATGGAATGAGAATGAGAGTGAGAATGAGAATGGAATGGAATCAGGATTCTTACGAGTATGTTTGGTGCACACAGATGGAACAAGGATTCTCATTCTATCGTTATATTTAGTATGATAGAATAAAGATAGGAAAGTAAACAAAAAAAATATTCAAAAACAAAAATATCATTTATTATAAGAATTTAAAATTTTTTTAAAAAATTAACTTTTAATATATTCTAAATATATTAAAAAATTAAAAAATTAATTTTTTATTTTAAGATTAAAATATTAAATTCATTTATACGTGTGTTTGTGTATATATATATAATAAGTTATATATCTATATTATATAAATATAATAATTACATAATATATATAATATAATATATCATGTTATACAATTTATTATATTATACCAGTATAGAAAAATATATAATTATATTATATAATTTTTTTATATAATAATAGATATATATAACATATAATATATTAATATATAATATTATACATATATTTTTTTATATGTATAAGATATTTTTGTCATTTATTTATTAAGTAAAGAATATCATGGTAATTATATATTTAATCTGGATTCTACTAGAGGATGGAATTCGGATTCCATTACTCTAGTGATGGAATCCGGATTCCCTAATTTGATGAAATCCTTATTCCCTAGAAAATAAGGATTTCCATTTCAAAATACCTACAAAACATATTTTTTTAAGATTATCATTCTCATTTTCATTCCCTTAACAAGATTTTATCGTACTATATGCTTGGTTAGACTTTCAAAGTCTTATTTTTGAAAGCAAGGAGTAGATTTCATTGGCATGGCTCAACAGATATGAGCTTTTGGGGTACCAATCGAAAATATACCAATGTTCAGGGGTTTCAAATCTTTTAAATGAATTTAATTTTTTGATATTTCACTAAGCTCGTGCTTCAACTTCAAACTTTACTTTTTCCTTTTACTGGTAAAACTTTTACATTCTACTCCAACATGTCTTGAAATATCTCAAAACCAATAGTCAGGTGTGTTGAATCAAAGCTTGCCACATGTTGTAAATCTAGAGCTGTTCTTACTATTTGCCTGTCGGCAGTTCAAACTCCTCTTTGCCGACAACTGGCCACAGGGGAAAGAACTTTTCCTCTGGAACTTGTTGGTTGGGAATTGTATTTGTAGCTACTCCTATTTGGATTGTACTAGACCAATTGATTGCAGAGATACCTGTGCATATACGTTCCACGTGCTTCTACTAGCGAAATCAACCCAACATATCCTCAAAATTTAAAAAATTATTCTGTGTGACTTTTATTTTTTCTCTATCGTAAATTAATGGTAGATATGCAATTCTCCAAAGTGTAAAAAATAAGATTCTCTCTGTCAAGCACCATTGGAATGACAGCACAATTTAAAATAAGGTATTGCTTAGTAGTAATTAAAATTTCATTTTTTTAAATTTATGATTTATATTAATTTTATTATTTGATTTATGGTATAAAAGTTAAATAATAAAAAGTCTTTAAAAATATTTTTTATAATTTAATTTTAATTTTCTTTTAATCATTAGATAAATGCATTATAATAAAAAATGATTAAAAATTAATTTTAAATTTTTTCTTAAAATTCGCTAATGAATTCATTTGAATAATCAAAAACAGTTGTCTTAACTATCTATTTTTTTTTTTTTAAAAAAAAAAAACCAAGTAACAGACGGAACACCCTTTGAGACATATCCAAACGGATGACCTTCAGGCTCTCAACTGAATGGAATTAAATTCTTATACATTGGTGGCCTGTGGACCGCAACATTGAAATAGAGCTTCGACCATTTGAATGGCGGCCGAACTCTGTTAGCGCATTTCTATTTAAATGTGGGTACTTTTCTCTGTATTTACTATCCTTGTCTCCACCCTGTTGTTGTCTTTTTCCGCAGCCTCATCTCAATAGCGCACGTACACCCCCCCAGAGCACGACTTCTGTGCGTCTGGGTCTGTAATGCCACTGCCACTACCCAGAGTCCTCTTCTTCGGATTCCGGTCCACAAGGTCATTTCCGTCAATGTCCAGCCTTCCCTCTGCCTCCGCATGCACCGCCGCCGCCAAGGGCGGCCGCTCTAAGGCGCGCCTGAGAGGCGTTGTCTTCGACATGGACGGTACCCTCACGGTTCCCGTCATCGATTTCCCGGCAATGTATAGGTCGGTGCTCGGCGAAGAGGAGTATTTAGCCGTCAAGTCGAAGAATCCTTCGGGCATCGATATATTGAATCACATTGAGTGCTGGAGCCCTGAGAAGCAGCGGAGGGCTTACGAAATTGTTGCTGATTTCGAGCGTCAGGGTCTGGATCGCCTCCAAATCATGCCCGGTTAGTAGATATTTTTGAATTGTGTCCAATTGTTTGCGTAGTTTGTGTACGTGTGATGATGTTGGAAATGATAGCATATGTATGTTATGGAGGACTGGTCTTTAGTTTTCATTCCCAGGTTCATCCTTTATGAATTGTGTATTGGAGTTTTGGCCGCATTCACTTGCATTATACTATATTGTATTATAGACGTTATCTAGTTATCATTTTTCATGTTTAGCATTGAAACTTCAGCATGCTAAGGGGATTATGACCCTGGTTGTGGTAGGTGGAACATGATATTAGGAATGTTCACTTATTATAGATTTTTTTTTTTTTTTTTTTGGGGGGGTGGGGTGCCGGGGGGTGGTGTCGAGGCTTCACAGAGAAGGATGAATTATTGATCGGTTTTTGACTTTTTTATTCCTTCAATATAGAAAAATAATGTATGTGGCATGCATTTCATTAAACTTAAACGGGAAAACTCGGTTCCTCCATTTGGATGGTGAGAAGTGTGTCCGCTTATCAAGCTTCATATAAGGTATCGAAATAGGCCTGAGCCCCACTGTAATCTTATCAACAAAAAATGAAGGAGAGGGAAGAGGATTCACCCAAAAACAGGTACTGGAAGCATGAAGATTTGTGGAAGTGCTTTATTTTGAGAATCTGTTACTTCAGTGCTCCCCCATAAAATGTGCTATACATATTATTTAAGCTTGAATTCTTCACAAGCTAGATTGTCCCAATTTAGATGCGTTTTTTGGACTTTGAGGTTATGGCAAAGCAAGCAGGGCTTCTTTGCAAGAAATTAGAATTCAGCTATGCATTGTAAAAGATGTTTAGCAGGGATGTATCACTCTTCCACCACTTAAAGGTCATTGTAGTCTGACTGAATACTTTCATGTAATCAATAAAATAGATTAATTACTCTGTTTTAAGTGAAAGTATATCTAGTTTATGTTTATTTAATCAGAATTTTATCAGTTGGTAACATAATTTCATTGGCTTGGGTAATTGATCACCCTTAACATGACCATTAATACCCATTAGACTGGATTTTATGTTGGTTGACATTCCTTAGGAGATTGAAGCGTTTTCTTCCCTGGGTCAGTGCTCAATATTAAAATATAGTTTTCTAATTGCTAGTACTTTGTCTGCTTAGTTCATGTTAGCTTTTTGATCAGGTCATTCATGTTATATATTATTTGTAGCCTTAATGAAACATTTGGGATGCTTAGACTGCAAATGTACTGAGCTCTTTGCAAGTAGGTCAAGGCTCAATTCAGGAACAACTTGTTCTGGACGCTGCTCTTATTAATCAAACCAGCTCCTTATGAGCCCATTTTTGGACTGTTTACTAAACCAGCTAAGCTTGAGCTTAGAATGAGTTCAACTTGTTTAAGAGCTTGGGAACTAGCTTGTGAATCTGTTCATCTATAACTTTAGGGACTAAATTGACCATTTGTTAGGTTCTAGCACTACATGGAACATTAGGCATAAGTTCAAGGAGCATTAGCTGATTTAACCTAATTCAAAAGCCTAAGCCCCAAATCATCCATCTATCATTCCTCTCCTCCATCTCTGATCTCTGTTTTCTGATTGACTGCCCTAGATGTTACTAGCCACTGCCTCTCTGGTCTCCAATCCAGGCCAGAAGACAACCCAACATACTATCTCTTCATCGCTCTCTCCCCTCCCTCCTTCTAGTCCCCCTCCTGTCTCTGTTCTCTCTAGCCCAAGCTATAAATTCGCTATGGATGGTCAATGGCAATGATTTTGGCATCGACTTGCTATGGGTAGTGAGGTAAGCACTTTGTTCCTTTTGAGTCCTTTTATAGAGATGTATTGCGGTGCAAAAGTGCGACTGGCAATTGTGAGCTTTTTGGGGTTGGGTTGTGATGCAATGCTAGGATGCAAGTGCGATGCTGTGTATTCTATGTGCCTATGTGAAAGTGGTGCATCCCCATTACCTTGCAATTGAGCTGGATGAGCTGACTTGACTTGTGGCATATGGGACTTATCTGGGTTGAGCTTGAGCCATGCTTGAGCTAGGCAAGACCCTTAATTAGCCAAGCTTAAGCTGCTAAATAAATAAAGTGTCAAACTCAAGCAGCCTCAAATCTCAGCTCAGCCTGTTTCAGCCCTAAGGATGCTTGAACCTAGATCTCTTTTAGGCTGTAGGATAAAGTTCTGAAGTGCCTTTGTCTTGGGGCAAGAGTAAGGGACGTACTTCATGAAGCCTTCCTTCAAGTGCACTAGCACTTGCCTCAGTTGAACCAACATTTTTTATGGCACTTTTGTTGAGCACCCTATTCCATGTCTTAAAGAGTCCACTTTATAGCACAATCCATCAGGCCATCTTGTAAGTTGCGAGATACTTGTGGACGTTCTGCCAAAACCAAGTCTTTTAGAGTGTTTTCTTACTTGAGCAGTTTGATCAGCTTAGCATATATTGGTATTTCTAGGGCTATAATGCAATATCTTAAGACTGCATTCTCCAAGCATTGCAAGCAGAGTCTATGAGTTGGAACCTAGGGATTTTCATGCAATTTCTTGGTTTATTAGGCCATGCAATTAATCTCAATGAGAGAGCTTTTTGGAGTAATGGTGATACCTTTCAGTCAAGTGTGTAGTGCTACGGGAAATTTATTATAATTGCTTAAAAGATCAAACCAGCCGCAAAGAACTCAATTTGACCACTAGAATAAATAAAGCCTAAGAGTTTGTTGCAGTGCATGCTTAGACATAATGCTTACAGACATTGACATGTAGGAAAGGAGTTCTGCATTGGTCAATCCAGCTTAGCCACACTTGATAGTTGTAGGATAGTGAAATGTTGATAAGAGTTGTAGTCACCCACATGCCCTGTGACTTCAACCTGGACCTTCACACTGGGTGCTCTTGGGGTTCTAATTAACTCCAACTATTGTCATTAATACAACCTTTAGGAAAATCATCACTTGTCTACATCTTACATAATAATATTACAAACCATCAAATTTTAATCATTTCTATTAAATGGAAATATAATTGCTGCTTTTTAACGCTACCCTTTCCAAATGAGCAGTCTGCATGCCTGACTGAGCCTGCACTTACATGTGGAAAAGAGAGGAAGGAATGAGCTACAAAGCTCAGCAAGTTATATCAATGTCAGCACTTTATGTGAAAATGATAGAATATCCAAGAGCAATATATGGGACAACAAAGGTTAGTGATTCAAAGGTCAAGCATATTTATATAGCCTTGCATGCATGATATTTACAAAATAATGTCATAAAATACACCATGTAAGGGCGTGTCTTTGTGCACTAGCCAACCTTTTGGCCCAGGTGAAGTTGTATCTAGTGCTAGTAATTTCCCCTCTTGGTTTAATGCTTATTCCTTCCGGTGGTTACATAATATCTAAACCAAGTTGCAACCTAAGGATAGCTCCTGTGACACAAAGTCCAGAAGCCACTAATGCTCACCCTTGCCTCATGGGTACTAGACTTAAGATGGTCACTAGTGACATTATTGGCAAGTGGTAATACACATGGGTCATGTCTTTATCAATAGCTCAATCGCAATTTTCCAACCAAGAGCTCCTCTTTCTTGAGCATGGAGTAAGCGATGAGGTAGAAGCATAGAGCCCATGCACCATGTTTTTAATCCACTTCCTACTCTCAAAGCAGATGCTACTAGTTTCTCGCTCAATGGTTTAACATATGCAAGGTGAACTAGGCTATCCATAGCAACCAAGTGAAGATGCATATGAATTCATAGCACAATCATGGTTGAATGGTGATGCAAATATCCAACCAATATCATGATATCACAAAGCATATGTACATCAATGTCGCATAAGCAGGCTTAGAAGTATAGCAGCCACAAGATCCAGGATATGCAAAGGACTAAAATTATTAGTTGAGGGAAACAATCCTCTAACCCTTTTTTTAAGTTTCAATACACGAGCACAAGTGTGTGAGCATACGAAACTCACCTTGATCCTTAGCCGAATGTGACATGGGATTTTCAGGTAAATCAAACAAGAAATGGTGAGAACTTATGAGATTTTGATCAAACAGTTTCAAAATCCTTTATTTAACTATATATATTTCAGATCTAAGCTTCTTTCTAAGCTCATTAGGTCAAAATGGCTTCCAACATCTCAAAAAAACTGTTGATCTCTATTATTTTAGTGATCCAGTCAACTAGCATCTTATGCCTAGTTGACTAATTGGGTCATTAGGCCCCTACCCAAACCAGAGGAGGGGACTAGGTTGGCAACCTAAACTCAAAATTAGAGAAGGTAAAGTTTGAAATTACTTTAAAGGGTACTCTAGTTAGGGGTGGAAATGAGTCGAGCTGAGCTAAGCCAACCTCAGCTCAAGCTCAATTCACTTAAATTTAGGTAAATTTATAGCTTTGCTCATTTTCTAAGTGAGTTTATTTTCTTGGCTAAGGCTTAGCTAGTACTAAGCTCACAAACAGCTTGGCTGGGCTCATTAGCTCACATATATCAAAATTTTTTTAAAAAATTGATGATTTATATATCTCATTTAAGCAACATTAACAAATAATATCTTATCTATAATTTGAATTAACATCAAAATAAAAAGTTTTATTAAATAGAAAAAGTTGAAAATCAATGATTGTATTTGATTATTAATAAGGATTCAATCCTCAAGAAAGATATTTATATACAATTCTTACATCAAAGAAGGAAAGAAATCAAATCTTCTAATCAAATCCTATATGATCTCCTAATATCACACATAATTTATACAATCTCTATATATAAAAAATATATATACCCACAATCTCAACACTCTCCCTCAAGTTAGTGCAAATATGTCATATATATTCAGCTTATTGCATATATATGTCAGCCTTGGAGCTCGGAGAGATTTAGTAAAAATATCAGCTAATTGATCGTAGGAGTTCAAATATGAGATGATGATTTCTTCGAAATAATCTTTTTGCAAATAAAATGACAATCAATTTCTATATGCTTGGCCTGCTCATGAAAGACTGGATTGGAGACAATATATAACATTGCCCGTTTATCATAAATCAGTTTCATAGAGCCAGTCTCACAAAACTTTATTTCTTGAAGAAGTTGTTTCAACCATTTAAGTTCACACGTAGTAAGAGCCATAGCACAATATTCTGCCTCTACACTAGATCCTGCAACAACATTTTTCTTTCTACTCTTCTACGAGATAAGATTACCTCCAACAAGAATACAATATCCAGAAGTTGATTTTCTATCACTAGGAGTTCTTACCCAATCTGCATCTATATAAGCAATAATGTCTGTATGGCCCTTATTTTGATAAATCAACCCCTTCCCAGGAGACCTTTTTATATACTTGAAGATTTGAACCATTGCACGCCAATGACTATCATAAGGAGAGTTAAGAAACTGACTTACAATACTAACCTTAAAGGATATGACTAGTCTTGTTATAGTAAGATAATTTAATTTTTTCACCGATCTTTGATATTTACCTAGGTCTAAATAAGGCTCTTCCTAATCTAGTAAAAGTTTTAACATTCGGATCCATAGGAGTATCAATTGATTTACAATCAAGCATCCCAGTCACTTCCAAAATGTCAAGAGCTTATTTCCTTTGAGAGATCGAAATACTTATTTTTTATTGAGCTATTTTGATCCCAAGGAAATGTTGTACTTTGTCCAAATCCTTAGTTTGGAAGTAGAGAGACAAGTGTTCTTTGAGATTTTTGATGCCCTCTTGATCATTACTTGTAATAATAATATCATTTACATAGACCACAAGATAGATGTATTGAGTAGAAACTAAATGTTCATAGAATACAGAGTGATCTGCCTCACTATGTGTCATATGAAATTGCTGAATGACCTTACTAAATCTTCCAAACCATACCTGAGGTGATTGTTTAAGGCCATAAAGGGACTTACGCAATCTACATACAAGACTTGACTCCCCCTGAGTAATAAACTCAAGTGGTTGCTCCATGTAAACTTTGTCTTCCAAGTCACCTTGTAGAAATGTATTCTTAATATCCAATTGATATAAGGGCCATTGCTTAATTGCAGTCATGGAAAGAAAAAGACAAATAGATGCTATTTTAGCAACTGGAGAAAAAGTATCACTATAATCAAAACTGAAAATTTGAGTATACCCTTTAGCCACAAGGCAGGCTTTCAAGCGGTCCGCTCATCCATCGGACCTACCTTGATAGTAAAGACCCATCGAAAACCAATTGTAGATTTTCTAGGAGGAAGAGAAATTGGGGTCCATGTATGATTAGAATTCAAAGTTGTCTTCTCATCAATCATAGCTTGTCATCATCTTAGATGGGAAAGTGCTTCCTAGATAGCTTTTGGAATAGAAATGGAAGACAGAGTAGATACAAAAGCATAATGGGATGAAAACAAGTGATGATAACTCATAAAATTGTAAATGGGATGAGAATTACGGATAGTACGTGTATCTTTACGAAGGGCAATGGGCAGGTCAGTTGAAGGTTCAAGTGGACTATAAGTAGGTGGAGACAAAGGAGTAGGAGATGAATTACCATAATCTGGCATGAGTACAGTCTCTAGAAGTTCATGTCGTGGTTAACGTTAACAGATAATAAAGGAATGCTAAGAGGGATGCTCTAGCTAGGAAGGATATTGGCACCTGAGAGACCGGAACAGCAAAAGGAAGTGGATCAATGCAAGGGATCAGTAAGACTTAAGAGATGAGGTCTAACTCAATTGGCTAAATAAAGTATGGTGTATGTTCAAAGAAAATGACATTTGCAGACATGTAAAAGTGATTTGTAGAAGGAGAATAATATCAATATCCTTTATGGAGTCAAGAATAGCCAAGGAAACACATTTAACAGTACGGGTAGACAGTTTACGAAGACTTAGAGAAAGATCATGTATAAAGCAAGTGGAGCCAAAAACATGGGAAAGAACATAATAAAGGGGCTCTTTAGGAAATAAGAGTGGCACGAATTTGATTATTTAAAATAGAAGATGACATTCGATATATTAAATAACTAGTAGTAAGAATTGCATCACCACAAAATTTTGAAGGAGCATTAGCATGTATCAAAAGGGTACGACTTGTTTCAGTGATATAACGATGTTTCCTTTTAGTTATGCCATTTTGTTTAGGTGTACAAGGATAATTGGATTGATAATATTCCAAGAGATGCCACAAAAGAATTAAAAGATGCAGAAAAATATTCTTTTGCATTATCACTTTGTAAAATGCGAATCGAATATCCAAATTGAGTTTGAATTTCATTGCAAAAATTTTGAAAAATAGTAAACAACTCTAATCGATCTTTCATTAAAAATCTCCAAATACACCTCGAAAAATCATCAATAAAAGAAACAAGGTACCTATACCCTAATACAAAGCTGACACGGCTAGGACCCTAGACATCAAAATGGATAATAGAAAAAGGAAACTCTGCTCGATTATTAGTCTTAGTTGGGAAGGATGCTCGAATATGTTTTTCAAGTTGACATGACTCACATTTTAAGGACTGTAAATGAGAGAGATGGGAAACTATCTGCTTTAACTTAGTAAGACTTGGATGACCCCAACGATGATGGAGAAGATTAGGTGATTCGGTAACAGCACGTATAGTAGAAGATGGAGGCTGGGGATAATAGAGCCCATATAATTCAGATCATACGCCAATCATCTGTCCCATGCTCTAGTCTTGTATAAGAAAAGAGTCGGCAATAAAGATTACGGAGTAGTCAAGAGTACGGGTGAGTTGACTAATAGAAATAGAATTAAAATAATAATTAAGTATAAACAAAACATAATTCAAAGACAAAGATGGGAGATGAGCAGCTTGACCAATGCCAATAGCTTTAGCCTTAGAACCATCGGCAAAAGTGATGTGATGTAGTGTCTTGGGAGATGATAATTTTGAGAAAAGAGAAGTATTACCACATATGTGATCAGAAGCACCAGAATCTAAAATTTAGGGTCTAATAGACAAAGAATGAAAGAGGCAAACCATGGAATTACTAGTATGAGCCACAGTGGTTGAATATGAAACTTGTTGGGCTGCTTTGAGTTGAAGATACTCTTTATAATTATTGTTTGATAAAAAATTTTGGTAATCATTTGCCGATCGTCCTTTCTTTTTAATACTAGATGATTGAGACTGTCACATTAGTAGATTTTTGTGGAAAACCATGGAGGAAATAGCACCGGTCTTGAGTATGGCCCAAGTGTTTGCAATAGGAACATTGAGGATGATTACTAGCACCACAGCCACCTCTACTACCACGACCACGTCCTTTTCCTTCACGTTAAGCTATATTAGAAACAAAGACTGAGGATTCTAAACCTTTTTGGGGACTAATTCCAGTTATTGTTTCTAGAGGAGAAACTCGTAGTAAATGATCAATAAGGTCCTTTGTTGTAAGAATCTTAGGGTTTTTTAAGACTTGATTCCTAACAGATTCAAAATCCCTTATGAAAACCATGGAGAACAAACACCATATACATTTGGTTAAGTTTTTCCAATACCTTTGTAAGGTCATCTTCAATCAATATCAACTTGATCTCTTCAATTGTGGACTCTACTTTGTTCAAATATGACAGTAGATCATGATTTGTGATTTAGAGTATTGCTAAGTTGTGGACAAAGTCAGACATACGTTGTATATCATTAGAGTAGATACTCTTAGTTTTCTTTCATATGTCATAAAATGTTTTATAGGGATGGAGGTATACTAGCAGCTTTGGATCAATGGATTGCCATAGGAAAGAAACTAATTGATAATCAACTTTTTTCTATTCATCTTGTTCTGCTTTAGCAATATTCTTGGCCTTTTTGGTTAGATGGTCATAGAGTACCTGTCATAAAAAACATATCAACAACAACATACTAACCCAAGTAGTTGTTACCATTGAGCCTTTCTGATGTTATAATAGGACTACCAGAGAAGGCAAAGGAGATGAGTCCCTTTTTTGAAGATTCATAAGTGACAGAGGAAGAATTCGATGTAGAAGTCATAAGGAGTGGAAGGGTTTGAACCGGCTGATTTGAGCTACACTGGACCAAACCAAAATGAACCAATTGATTTGAGTTGAACTAGGTTGAATTAGGCAATCTTTGATGCACTGAAATAAGTTGAACTGATTGAGGATAATAGTTGGACCGGTTCTTTTCTAACCGTGTTCGGCAATTGGTGAAGACCAACCTTTGTTGTCTAATGGTAGGCAACATCACTAAGTAGTGATGTCGTCGAGGAGCAACGAGCCACTGACTAGGGATAATAAACTAGATAGACAGATCCAGATCAAAGATGAACCAAATTAGAGAGAGATCTGAGCGATAACCTTCATGATCTAGGAAGGACGAGTGATGGCCAGAGAACTAGCAAGATTTGCCAAAGACAAACCAAAGACAAACGAATGAGAGAGAACTAGAGACTAGAATCGTAGCCGATGTTAATGACTTTGTCAATTAAGGCGATGTTTAAGTCATAGGAGCAACAGGCAAGACTAGGACAGGAAAAACACCAGAGATGAAGTTGAAGGAAGGAGATGATGGTGAAGCCCTAGGAACAATAGATGAGACTGTGATAGAGGAGGAACACTTGAGATGGGGTTTCTAACTTTATTGACTAGAGACGAAGTTTCGATTAGGTTTTCAATGGGAAGAATTAGATAGGTTAGGCTCTGATACCAAGTTGAAAATCAATGATTGTATTTGATTACTAATGAGGATTCAATTCCCGAGAAACATATTTATATACAATTCTTATATCAAAAAAGGAAAATAATCAAATCTTCTAATCAGATCCTATATGATCTCCTAATATCACATATAATTTACACAATCTCTATATATAGAAAATATATATACCCACAATCTCAACTGAAAGTTTCAAATTATTATTAACACATGAGAAAATAGTGTCATAATTACAATTTCTAACTAGCTTGTGTTTTATTATTCTATTTGTTTTATGACGACAATCTTGTACTATATTACTTGTCTAAGAAAAATGAAAACCTTATTAAAGCAATATTGTACATTGATTACTTAATGAGAAATTATTTCAATTTTATCACTACACAATTTTCTGTCAACATTAAAAAAATAAATTAAGTGTAATTGACTTTTATATTCAACATTTTCAAATGTCTAAAATAATTTTTTTTTTTAATTTTAAGAAATGTTAATGTAAGAATTAAAAAGAAAAAGCAATCTATTCCTCACAAGTCAATTATGAGTACTATATATATATATATATATATATATAGTCAGCTTATGAACTAAATGAGTTGAACTTCTTTTAACTCAAGCTCGGCTTATATTTTATATGAGTTAAAAAATCTAACTCATGTATCACTCATTTGTTTCATGAGCTTAGCTCATTGAATTAATTGTTGAATCAAATTATGAGTCGCTCATATGTTGACTCAACTCATTTCCACCCCTAACTCTAGTGGAGATAGAAACGTGCTTTGTTCGAGAACACCTCCTCCAAAAGTTTCCAGTTCAGGTATAAGCTTCTTTACACCCTCTTCTCTCAGCTCAACTTTCCTGAACTTACTTGTACTCTTTAGCGAAACTAGTTCTTGCATTCTGATGCTGGTGGCTGATTCACATTGCATTGGCTTATAAAGAGAGCTCAGGATGCTTTTTGTAGCATCTTCCTCACTCTGATTGGTTCTTTATAAGTACCATTTGAATTAATCCATATACCTAGTCAACTAGTCAGCCTGTTAGTCACATGTCATTTTCAAATTTGACCAAGTCGACTGTCAATTTGGTGCCGATGACTTGATTAGTCATTTTTAGTTTTGAATCTCAAATGTTTGTCACCTGATCATCTATACTCCCTAGACTAGTCATGTACTAGCATATCCTTGAAGAATTGTTTTCTGGAAGGTTTTAATTGACTTTCTTTTAGCCTTGTCAATTACTTTTATATTTCACCTTACGGCAGTCTCTAATCAACTATTATTTGAATTCCATTTGACTACTACTGTTCCATGGCTTCAGTGTTCCTTCACAGAAGTGTCTAGTTGACTACCTTGGTAAGCTAGTCAACTACCCTCCCATGCTTTTAGTTTTTCTTCTTGCAGATGTTTCTACCTGACTAACCCTCAACTAGTCAACTAGCGCACCTCTCTGGACATTCTAATTTCTCCTAAAGCCCTGCTGTATTTATACATGTGTAACATCTCAAGGGAGTGTTCAACTACAATTTAGAGTTTGGAAATTATCAACTGAATCTCTTTAATGGTGCCAATTTAGTATAGTTGTATGGTCCTTAGGAACCAGGTATTACCACAGCTGTAGTTCAAGGATCAGATGATGAAGAAGAAAAGGAAGTTTCTAAACTGAATCCCAATTAGAGGTATTTATGGAGTTACAGGGCCTACTTCAGTTCAGGGTACATATGGATATCCAACAGTCTAGATTAATTGAAAATTGGTGCAGCTGGGAATATCTATTAATTGTTCAATATGTTTGTACTTCTACTGAATTTAGCGCTTAGTTTTGATCTTTTTAAAGAAGATTTTTTGAATTATAACAAAGCATTTGTAAATTTGAACCATGTTTTTTATGATGATATCAATTGATTATATAGAGTAACTGATTTAGCATTTTCCACTGAGCAGTGTGCAAACAAACACATTTTACATTAGTTATGATGTACTTTTATTACCAAGGAAGCAGATTTAGTCGATAGGAGAAACTGTGAAACTAATGAAGAACTGAAGATGCCAATGTTGCTGCTTTTCTGGCACTTCAGTTTAGCCAGATATTTATTTGTGTATATATTATAATATCATTTGCACTTGGTTAACTTTTTGATTACCTGGGTGAATTTTGTTTTAATCATGTTAACTAACTTTTTTTTAGGTCAATTATGATACAGGTGCATCTGAACTTTGTGATTTTCTGGATAGAAGAAAAATTAGGTAAACTGTTTCATAGATGTCTTACTGATTCTCATCCTTCTTTGTTTTGGATATTTATTGTCATGGTTGCTTGGGTGGATATTCATTCTGTCTTTGTTGCTTTCTTTTGGGACTAGTATATCATATTAAAAGTGCAATGGATGCTAAACTGTGTAACACAGTGCATACCTCCGATTGCAAGCCCTTAAACTAACAGAAGGCTAAAAAAATCAATGTGAGAAGTGGTTCTGATATGAGGTGATGGTGGACAAGAAGGTGTGCATCTATGAGTTTATCATAGATTAGGGTGTGCCAGAAATTAAATTTTGTTTGAATTTTATTTTAATTGGAACTCTTGTTTTGTATTAGTACCAGAATTTTGATAGAGGTAGGATTAATCATTATGATAGGAGTAGAGTTAGTTTTTATAAACACTTGGACCTTAATCCTTTAAATTCAGTTCTAGGCCTGAGACTATCTTTGGCTTTGTAAGGTTTAAAAATAAAAGAATAATATCAAAAGTAGGTTACAAGTATGACCACTCAAGATTGGTTAGAGAACAATTTGTCCACGGGGTGTACCAAAGAGAAAATTAGATGAATAAAAAGAAAAACTCAAGATTCCTGAAAATTTCAGCACTTTAATCTACAGAGCATTTTAGATAGATGTGACAATAAGCCTGGCTGATTGCCTTTAGAGCTTTCAAAGAGATGGGGAATATGAATGAGAATTTGAAATAGAGAAGCAATAGCTTTTGGAAGAAAAGAGGAAAAGTAAAAGGTTGATAGAAGTGTGATGGTGCAGAGGAGGAATAAGAGGCCGCAGCAGCAAAGAAGAAAGGAAATGAGATGCAACAAGCAGAGGAGAAGAAGCAGGAGACAGAATTTGCAGCTACTTTTATACTAAAAATTCTGTCTTCCCTTTGAATTTATCTGGGTTTTAAAGCATCATAAAGTGCCACATATCCTGTAACTTTCATGGCCATCCGAATAGCATATGACTACTTTACCAATTAAATAGAGGATTTGGACATCATCAGACAACACCACACCTTTGTTTATAAAGAAAAATTATAAGACGTAAAGCATAAATAAAAGAGAAAAAACAAATAGCAAATTGAAATGGACTTATTATTTAGCATTCAATTTATACCTGTATATATGTCTTGATACAACATGCTTCATCAATAAATTGGTGGTACACTTCTATTTGAATGTGTGTGCTCATTCAAGTGACCAAGCCGATCCATTATATATTTCATTTCATATGGGATACTAGTTTTGTGTTGAAAGTTCTACAGAAGTTATAGTTCTATAAAATGACTTCAAACTTTGTCAAGGTCTTCCTTTGTTTGCTATGGTGACTAAAAATTTTGATTTCTTGTAGCTTTTTTTTTTTTTTTTTTTTCCAGGAGGGGATTAATTACTCGAAATGTCAAGGCTGCAGTTGATTTATTTCATTGCAGGTTTGGGGTAAGTTCTCCAAATGTTTGAGTTTGTATAATTGTTTCCAACATGAAATTATATATCCATTAATTTTCCTTCTCAATCAAATATTGATAAATAATATTTGTTTACATATTAAATTTTGATATCAGCTCAAAATAGATAGAGCAAGGAAAGAATATTGTTGCATAATTATATAGAGCTGGCAACAATCAATTTGTATCTGCATGGAACTTGTAGTCTAGGTCCTAAGAAGCACTGCACATTGTCACTAGGGACCATGAAAGCCAATAAAGCACAGGCACAATTCACCTACTTATAATATCAATTCTTATTAATAGAGAAAACAAATATATAGCAGAATCCTAATCCTAGTACTAGAAGAACTTTAAACAAATCATGCAGTAATCAAAATACGAGGACAATGAATATAAGGTAATAAAACTCCTAATGCATTCTTCATTACTTGTTGGAACGAACACCACCCCCCCCCCCTCCCCATTCTTGATTACTTGTTTAATATCTGAATGATTTTTATGCCATTTTGCCACAATAATTGAAAATGCAAATTTGTTAGATATTTATGTGTTTTTTTCCTAATTGAACCAGGTATCTAAGATAGTTGATTGGACAGTTCTACTCTCTGGGAGGTCCTTATTCCTTACTGCACTCTGAAAACTAGTGCCAAGCATAGCACATTCTGTAACCTAAAAAGTCAGGGATCTACTGATAAATGTTCAATACTTTTCGAACTCATTACAGTTTTTGATATATGACGTGTTAGGATATTTAAAGAAGAATATAAAGAATGAAATTTAAGGGACTAAAGATGAGCATTAAGGGCTGTTCTTAGACTGTGAACTGTAAGGAAGAAATGAAGTAGAAGATAAACTCTATTAAATTTTCCCCTTGGTCTCCTCAGGAGTAAGTCTCAATAGCGGGAATTAACAAATCTTCCAAAGGTCCACAGATTCTTGAAAGTCTATTCTACTTAACTCTAATGAATAGGAATACTGCATGGATATTTATAAACTGCTGGTTTTCCTAATCTTAGTACAATTATGGCTCCAATAGAGACTAGGAAACTTTCTGAAGGAGTGGCTCCAGGCCATGAGAATCCCTGCTTTGTGTGTTGGAGAAGAGTTGTAAATGTAGGCAACCTCACATCATCTTTGCAGAGAGTTTGTTGTCGTGACTTGGACCTATGACCTTCCAGTCACAAAGGAGCAACCATACTGCTGATTGAATGCTGAGTGACTTCTTCTCCTTCCTCTCATGTACCAAGCTTAGATGGCTGGAGAATCAAATAGATAAACTCCACTTGGATGGCTGGCCATTTGAGCGCCTTATCTTTACTAATCCACTTTGTCTTGGCTCCTCTTGCTCTCCCGAACTTTATCCAATTGCTGCACTTCTTATTCTTTAAAACTTCACAAATAAATCTGAAGAAATAAGAAGATATAAGAATTACAAATTAATTTAAATTTCAGATTAATATAAATCTCACCCGGCCAATCTCTCCGACGGAAGTTATCTTCTTTGAATTTCAAGAATATCAATCTAATTTTCGGTTTTATTCTTCCTTCTTCGACCTTATCCATCTGCAAACTAATTATCCAGATAAAAACCTTGAATTATCTGCAGAAAAGTCCCAGAAATATTTCCATAGAAATCTTGAAGCAAAGGGGATTAATCCAACCGGCGAAGAGTTTTGATGCAATTGGGAGTTCTCGGAAACTAAGCTCCTTTTCAGTTGGGCATTTGACTTTTGCTTGGAATATGACTTTTCTGGCCTTTTGGCTTGTAAAAGAACTTTTCCAGAAGCCAGGATTGAGGGCCGAAATTTTTGGACTGCACCTTTGAGCTTAGAAAAATGGAGCAATATACTGGGCTTATATGTCTTCAGACCAGTTAGCAGAACTAAGGTTTACTGTTTGGTTGAATCAGTCCATTGTCAATTTGGAATTTGGTCTAGGCCAAAACATAAAAATTATAGGCCTTCAAAATATCTTTCCAACCCAATTCAAATCAGCCCAATCTGAGGTGTGTAGCTCTAGATATGGTGCAAAAACCAAATAAAGGTCCAAAATAGAGTTTCTATCAAATCCAATCCCTCAGAACCTGATTCCCAAATTCAGACCTTCTGTGGGCTGAATCGGACTGATCCCTAAACATAAAAAGATGAAGCATTTTAAATCATCTTCCAGCCCCTATTGAAATCAGTCCATTCTGACTTTCCTAGCTCAAGATATTAGAGTTTTAATGCAGAATGGTTTTTCTAGAAATTCTGCTGCTGCACTGCAGCATGTATGGCACTGCAGCACCAGCTTTGAGGCTGTAGTGGTGAGATCTCTGTCCAATTTTCAAAACTTAGCCAGTTTTTGCAACTTTTTCATACTTTTAAGCTCCTATTGTACCAAAGCTTGCATGACATAAAAACACACTAAAATAACAAATTCTAAGCAAAATAAAGCAAAACAAAGCAAAGCAAACACTAAAACATAGCAATAGACCATGTTATAAAATGATTCATCAGTGTTTGGAAACTTGCAGGACAAAGTAGAATCAAAAGCCAATTCTAGAAGTTGGGAGTGCTTCTGCTGTGTGGCATTATTGTAATAGAAGCTGTTTTTTTAGATATTTTGTCCTTAGAATTTTCTCTTAAATCCAAAATCACCCCTACATTTTCCATGGGAAAAAAAAAATTGATTTTTTCAAACTTAAATTCAAACTTATACAAATTGCATTCCAAACACCTATTTTGTTGCTTTTCCCCGCTTTTTAACATATTTTGCAAATGCACTCAACTTTTGTTATTAATCCACTTCTACCCACTTTTACTTTAAGCTTCAACTTCTGATTTTATAGAAGTATTTGCAAACACCACTAGTGTCATGGAGTCTCTTGGTAGCTTTACACTTAACTTTGCATTAGGCTGTACAAATACTTAGCTCGAAATCTGTCTATTTAGGCATTTTATGCTCAATTATTCTAAGTTCTGGAAAACATTCCTGCTTGAAAATGGTTTGATCCCAACTATTTATTATTTGAATTAGTAGTTGGTATGTGTTCAGTGAATTGAAGTTGCATTGGATTTTGTTGCTTCGCTAAATTATCTCCAGCCAACCCAAAGCTTTTGAATATATATTTCTCAAAGTGGAGTACATTGATTTATCTTCTGAAACATTTTCCCAATACTTAACTTTTGGTATTTGATACATGGTTTCCCCAGATAACATTTGCTCCGGCACTAAGTAGAGAGTTTCGTCCTTATAAACCAGATCCAGCTCCACTATTGCATATCTGTTCAACCTGGGAAGTCCAAAGTAATGAAGTAATGATGATTGGTGATAGCCTTAAAGATGATGTGAGTGCTTCTTCTTGTCATGCAAGGGGGTGAAATTTTTTCCATATTTCTTATTAAGTTTTTGTCTGATTTATATGGAGATCCAGTTTTGTTGCTTCTCAGCTTTTTTTATTTACCTGTCATTATTTGTAGTCATTTTGTTAGGCTTGCTGTCAGACTGAAAATAGATGACTTGCCCTTTAGTACTAACAGAAAATTTCATGTTAACTGCATTTAGCTCTGTTCACGGGCCAGCCGGATCAGAACTGGACTGCTGGTTCCGATCCTGGAAAATGATGAACTGGGACCAAAACCTTGAAGGCCGATCTGGTTCTGGTTACGGTTGATCATGGTTCCGGTCCAGTTCACGGTTTCGGTTCCGGACCAGTTCACGGTTCCAGGCCGGCTTAGTTCACGGTTCTAGTTATGATTCATTCCTGGTTTGTTTACGGTTTGTTCCGGTCCAGTTCGTTCACGGTTCAGTTCAATTGTGGTATGTTTTTGTCAATAAAAATTTATATATTAACTTATAAATAATTTTGGTTTATTAAATAAATTTTAAATATTATAAATATTTAATCTTATAAATATCTTTTAAATACTAAATATAAAAATAATAATAATAAAAATGGAGAATGGGTGTTGGTCATAAAAATAATAATAATTATTTGTTAATTTTTTTCTAAAATTTTATCTCTCTACACTCTATGTTTTGATTTATACACGTATTTTGTCTCTTTGAACCATTTTTATAAATTAAAAATATTTCGGATTTGTGACATCCAGAATAAGAAAAATACAATTATCCTCTTTGTATCCCATTTGTGCTTGACTAAATAAGTTTGTTTATTTTGTCAACTTAATTTTAACTATTTAATAAATGAATAAGTAAATATTGCACATAATATAAAGCAACACAACTGTGTATGTGCTGTAGTGTAGGTTGTTCAGCTCGTACTCTTATTTTTAATGGAAAGATTGAGCCAAATGGCTTTGATGGCAACTAATAAGCATTTAATTTTGGTGGGAAGATCCATGGATAATGTAATGAAATGGGTCAGTTCGCAACCATAAATACCTCTGGATGCGATCCATATCACATAGATTATTATTATTATTATTATCATCATCATCATCATTATTAATTTGTTATAGATCCAAAGTTATCATTGTGCAGCTTGTACTCAATCCTGTGCAGGATCATTGACCCTCTCACATCCAGTCCATTTGGTAGATTGAATTATTTGGTTTATATATATTTAATTTTTAAATCAGAAAATTTAAATATTAAAATATAAGGAGTTATCTATTTATGACCTTTTAGTCAAGAATGGGTGTTGGTGATAAAAATAATAATAAAAATTATTTGTTAATTTTTTTCTAAAATTTTATCTCTCTACACTCTAATTTTGATTTATACACCTATTTTGTCTCTTTGAACCATTATTGTAAATTAAAAATATTTTGAATTTATGACATCTGGAATAAGAAAAATACAACTGCAGATATGAGATCCAGTATAAACTGTGGCAATATGGATGACAATACAAATTAAATGAGAAATTATTTTATTTTTTACTATGTACATAAATTGAAAAACAAAGATGATTATGTACATAAGTTTCAAAAAGAAATAATAAAAAAGGATTTGATGTTTGTTTGACATATATAATATAATAATTATATCTATATTAATTAAATATTTTTGTATTATAGTTATTTTATTTTTTATTTTTTAAATAAATATAATTTGTGATATTGTTTTTTTTTTTAAATAATTTATTTCTTTTTTAAATGTAAGTTTTTTTAATTCATGGTTCATGGTTTACACACGATTCTGGTTCACGGTTCATGATTTATACACAGTTCCGGTTCACGGCTCATAGTTTTTGGTTGATACGCGGTTCCAGTTTATGATTTATACATAGCTCCGATTCACGGTTCATGTTTTATGGTTCACTCACAGTTTCAATTAACGGTTCAAAACTAGTTCAAGTTACATGGTTCAATCCAGTTCCCGTTCAATGGTTCATACACAATTTCGGTTCAAAAATTCATGAACCATAACCGACCCGTGTAGCTTTACGGTTCAAAACTGGACCGGACCGGATATTGCCGGTCCGGTTTGGGCTGGTTTTTTACAGGTCTGGTCCAGGCCAGTTCACGGTCTGGACTGGACCCATGAACAAGGCTAACTGCATTGCCTTCAGGACTCTAAGGAGTGGAGTTTTAGTGGAGGCATTCAAATTTGATAAGTGAACATTTATATATTTTAGGTGAATTTTCATGGCATGTACTCTCAATCTATATTCCTGATAAATTTATTAGAATACATTGTAAACTCATCTTGATCAGTTTGTAGCCTAGTATCACATTTTCTTTGTCAAATTGAAGGACTCCGTAGCCACAGTTATTGCTATTAATTAGTATTTTGTTATTGTTTATGTGGTAATTGTAGGTGGCTTGTGGGAAACGAGCAGGAGCATTTACATGCTTGCTTGATGAAACAGGGAGGTACGACTCTCCTGAATATGCAAAGGTTGAATTTAAACCAGATTATAAGGTCTCTTCTCTTGCTGAAATTCTTTCAATATTGGAAGAAAATTTTGATTTGACCCCATGATCCTTTTATCTTTTGACAATTACAAAATTGGATCCCTAAATAAATAGGCGTAGATATTGACTTTCATTCATGCAAAACTTCTTTTGGAAATTTGTTAAGCATATGCTTGTTTCATGATTCTGCGAGTGTTCTGGTGAATTGAGAGATGTCTATGGAATAAGGGTATGGGAAAATTAAAAGGCAACCTTTTTGGTTTGAAAGATGAGGCCTTTCCAAGCAAATGAGCAGTAGCTTAGTTGTTAATAGCTCTTTAAACCCAAGTTCCTTCCCGCCATGTATCAAAGAAGAGGGCTTTCTTTTTTCTCATTATGCCAGGCTGCATTTTACTGTGAAGTTATTGTTGGCTTTTCAAGTTGATTTATATGGGTGCTACTAGATTAATATGGTTCTTTGATAAAGGTGATTTAACTCAGCGTGGCTTTACATTCAATGTATCAATCTGGCAGTTTATGCTTCCTGGCTGTGCAGAAGCATTATTGTGCGTATGATCCTTGAATTTTTATGTAATTCTCTAAATGATTGTCATGTTTCTTTCTTTTTATTTTTTTCCCTTTTTGGATGAATGCATTTTCTGACTGCATTTTGAGTATAGTCAGAAGAAGTTACATTACTGTGACCTGAACTTAGATACATATATACATCTAAATGTCAGCTTGAGAGCATGCTTGAACGGACTAAACATGAAAGCAGAGAATAGAACAAAAAGGACAGGAGAGGGATAGTAGGATTGGATCAGTTCGGTCCCATCTTAGTAGAACTATCTTAGTTTGGTTCAGTCATCATATCTTGTGGTTTGGTTTTGCCTGGTTTGATGGAATACGGTCGGTTCAGTCACCCCTAAGGAAAGGTGAATCTCTATTCCCCACATCGAGCGGGCTATCTTGTATGGGAGAATTCCTGTGTTTTCAAGTTCAGAGGTGCCAGTTGTAAAGAACTTTACTTGTTTACCAAAAAAGGGGGCAATCTTCTTTCCAATTGAAGAAAGAAAAAGACATCTACCTGCCATTGGCACTTACACTATGTTTGCAAATTGCAGTGTAAGATGAGAAGAAAAAAGAAATATCATTAAGTTTGGTTGATTTATTTGCATAGAAACAAGGGTAAATATGAAAAATGAGGGTAATTTTATTAAATTGTTCTCTTGTTTTAATTTGTGTTGGTGTATTTGTAAAAATAATTTTAATAATTTAAAAAGTTAGTAAAGACTGAATTCTTTTTATCATTAAATCTCACCATTTAAAAAAAAAAAAAAAGAAAAATCACATTTTTTTATAATTTTTATCCCTTAAATTCTCTAAATATAATAATTTCACTATTTTAAATAATTTCTTTACTAAATTACTCCTGTTCAAGCACACTTATTTTGAAGTTCCGAAACTATTATGATTCTAGTGGTTAGAGAGATTCTCGTGACGGATAAAAATTTATATAGACACTTAATATTTAGATGAAGGCCAGAAAATTGTGATTCACAGAGCTTCCATTAACTAACTCTTTCATTGTGAAAAAATGTGTTCAAAAATTGGAAATTCACAAAATAATCTAGATGTATGATTAATTATCTAAGTGTCAAGTGTGGCTATTGCAATGGTGGCAGAAGTAAATGACACGTTGACAAAGAAAAGCAAAAAGAAAATTATTAGAGAGAGAGAGAGAGAGAGAGATTCCCAGAACCTGTCAGTTGTAAAGGCTGCCCCTAATTTGCAATTTCCATCGTTCAAATTGTAATCAGTTAAACTCGGAATTAAGGCATAATAATTTGATTTATATATTTAGATTTACTAGCAATTATAGAATAAATATAAATCCCATTTAAGAAAAAATATAAAGAATATGTTAAAATCCATTTGTATATGTACTTATATTGTTACAACAACAAATGAATCCATCTAATTTCCCAGAAAATTGCAAATCATTCATCAAGGTCTACTAATAATTATAATTAAAAGCTTCTTAAAATTGGTTGTATCTCCGAGAGAGAGAGAGGATATTGAGCTCTTACATTTTGACATCACCGATTATTATATGTTCCCTTTTGTAGAAAATTATGAAGAAGATTATCATGGAATCAATGTCTAGGCCAAATAATTAATCTTACAACGAATGTAAAATCACAAAAAAAAAAAATGTTTTTTAGAAAATGATTTATTAGATGCCATGAACACCAATTTAAGAAATTTTTCTCTTTTGCCCCAAACTCCAAAAAACTTTATTAATGATAAGGAAAAACACCAATGCCGCAAGATTTTCAATTTAATCCCTAAGCCACTATTTGAAAAGGCTCTATGCACAATCACATGCAAAGTTGTGTTACAAATTCTAAGACAATACAAGAATTTCATACAACTAAATTCTTTTGCTAAACTCATACAATTATTGATGACAATTTTGAGCTTTTACTACTACTTCCTTGACATTTATCTCACAAATAATTCCCTCAATTTATAAAGACATTAAAATACAAGAAACAAAAAAAAAAAAAAGAATAGAAAAACAATCTACAAATGTCATAACATGTTCATCTAAAACTTGGGGAAGTTCTTTTTCTTTTTCTTTTTTATTTTTGACAAAAATATAAACCTTACATTTAATTGTTCATCCAAAAAAAATTATAGAGTTTACATTGAGAAAATGTGAGAAATGAAAAAATAATGAATTATTAATTGTGATGATAGAAGTTTGCTTTTACTTTAATAGAAATAAAAAAGTAAATGTTGAAATGACAATGATATATTTCATAACATCCAATTAGGAAAAAATATATATACATAAATATATGGTAAAAAAAATTGGAGATAACATCATATCCACACTATCAAGGGAGAGAAGTGGAGTCCATCAGCTTAACTAGGCATCAATACTACAGTTACACATATCCTGTCTTATAAATTAGTTAAATTATCATGAGCAAATATAGTTTTAAATGGAGTGAAGAGAAATTTGAATATAACATTGTATCCATACTTTCAAGGGAGGGATATGGGGCGCATTGATTTAACAATTTGTCAATATTATAACTACCGTGTGTTCTTTTCATAAATTAGTTGAACTACAAACAAAGTAAAAAGAATTTTGAAGACAATATCGTATCCATTTCATTAATACTATAGTTACATGTAGCCACTTTGATAAATTAGTTAAATTATCAGGAGCGAATATAGTTTTAAATGGAGCCAAAAAAAAAAAAAATTGAAAAGAATGTTGTATCTATATTGTCAAGGCAAGAAAGTGAGGTCTATCAATTTAATAATACCTTGAGGTTATAATAACATGTATCCTTTTTTTATAAATTAATTGAATTACAAAGGGAGCAAAAAGAAATCTGAAGATAACATTGTATGAGTATAGTCAAAGAAGGGAAGTGGAGTTCATCAATTGAACCAGACATTGATATTATAGTCACACTTATCACTTTCTTGTAAATTAATTAAGCTGTTAGGAGCAAAAAGAAAAGTGAACACAATATTTTATCCACATGATCAAGTGAAGGAAGTGGGGTTCGCCAATTTAGTTACGTGCCAATATTGTAAGCAAGTGTATCTCTTTTCATAAATTAGTTGCATTATAAACAGCGTAAAAAGAAATCTGAAGACAACATCGTATCCAAACTGTCAAAGAAGGAAAGTGGAGTGCATTGGTTCAATGAGACTTCAATACTATAGTCACAGATAACTCCTCTTATAAATTAGTTAAATTATCAGGAGCAGATATAGGTTTAAATAGAAAATAGAAATTTGAAGACGACGTCGTATCTACACTATCAATGAAAGGAAGTGGGCAAGTGCCACTGTTTTAATCGTGTGGCACTGTTTTAATCAAGTGTATTCTCTTTTCACAATTTAGTTAAATTATAAATAGAGTTAAAAAAAAATTCATATTTGTATTCATGCTCTCAACAAAGGGGAGTGGAGTCCATCGATTCAACCACGTATTAAAACTGTAACCATCTGTATTCCTCTTATAAATCAGTTGGAACTTGGAAATCTATGTTGCCAGAATTGATTGGGAGAGACGTGTGGATTTATAATTGATGTAAAAACAAAGTTGGCGAAAAATGAAAATAAAAATTGCAACTTGTTGGGTTGGAATAGCCACCAACGGCCATCGTTCTACTTCGGTTCTTATCACGCTACAAAATTAAATTTTATCTATTATATTTTCATTAATAAATTAAAATTTATTAATTATTATCCACTTTGATTAATTCTACCTAATTAATCTTATTTAAATCTTTTTTCTGAAATAATCATTTATTTAAAAGTTTATTATTAAATGAGATCTTAGTGTTTTGATTTATTTGGAATTTAAGTTTGCTTTATCTTTATAAATTTGAACTTGATCAAGATTAAAATTTCTAGTAGATAATGCTTATCTTTATAAATAAAAATTGATTAAGATAATGAACTTCTTTTGATTTTATCTGAATTTTATTTTAATTAAATTATTAGCATATTTTAATAAGAAGATAAATTCAAAGTGAAATAAAATAAACATGAATTTCCATAATTTTTCCCGCTGGAAAATCTTTTATTATAAATTTTATATTTTAAATATCATAAAATTAGTTTTATGTAGTGCATTGTTTAAAGGACATTTAAATTTACTAATTTGAATCTGCTTGTAGCAAGAACGGAAAATCGTTTAAAATAATATGTCATGTATTCAGAAAATAAATAAGTATTATTTGAATATAATAAATTAAATATTAAGTTAACTGATATACTTATTCTCATTTAATAAAATAGAGAGAAAGTCATTATTATTTAAATTATCGAAACAAACTAATTTTAAATAAAACAAAACTCTTCTTAACAACTAATAATTCATGTAAAGCTATTTTAGTGACTGATTGTGGCTTATATTGCACGCGCACTGCACGTTGTTCTCACGCGCTTGCGTTTATTTGCTGAATTACGGAAACACTGTAGTCGCATTGATACGCTGCCGGCCCCGGCTTCATCGTGGCGCTCGCATAGTTCCAAGCGCGTGGCCGCCGACATCTTTGCAGACGAGAAGTAGAAGATGACACGTGCAGTCACGCTTGTATTGATTATGGTATCCCATACATGGGGGCCCTATGGGTACCAACCTTCTCTAACTTCGGCGCGTGTACACACGACAATGGGAGATGGGTAGGCCCCTTCAAATCTCCCGAAAGAAACGGGAGAAGGTGGAAACCGGATGCGGAGGTATCGGCTGGAAGACTCTCCAGCTCTCTTAAGTCGCATACACATAATTATATATATAAAATCATGTTATTCTTCTAGATCCCTCGCTTTGTCTCAAATAGCTATACATATTCTTTCCTCTGTGTTTGAGGAATTGAAGAGTGTGGGAATTTTGGTGTCTCTCTCTCCATTCTCCATCTGAATCTCAGTCTCAACCTAAGTTTCAAAACTTAGAAAATGATACACCCATGCGTTTCCAATGGAAGAAACCCATTAATCTCGCCAAACTTCGGATTGAAAACTTCCCCACCAAGACTCTTCCCCGTTTCTTGAGACAAATCCGCTGTTCTCACTCTCAGAACCCCAAAAACACCATTGACAAGCCCTCAGCCCCTCAAAGCCATCTCTTCGAACCCATCATTTTAGACCCCAATGAAGTCCCTCCTATTACGAAAAAGAAATTTTATGTGGAGAGAAAAGACAATTCTTCCCCTGCTGGCAGTAAACAAATGGTGGTTTTGTGTGGATTAGGCTACTGGGTGCAGGGTTTCAGGGGATTCCCTTGGCTGGGTCTTAACTTCCATATGGCTGACAATCTCAGTTTACGTCCTTCAACTCTTCAACTTGTGCAGAATGCTGCTAATCTGCCCATGGTGGTAAAACCTCTGTACGGAATCTTGTCTGATGCCATTCATATCTTTGGAGGCCACAGAATACCTTATATTTGTCTTGGAGGTGAGTATGCACTGCCTAAACACTTATTAAGAATGATTCTGTTTTCTATTTGTGCATATCTGGGCTCAGTTTGTTAATTTTGAAGTTGCTGCTTTGTGTGGTGGTTTCCTCTCTCTCTTCTCTTTCTCTGTCTTGAGCATCTATTATTTGTGGTTATTGCAAGCCCCTTACTTGTTCTGCTAACTTCTTGTTATGGCAGTAAAAACTTGCATATGGAGTATAACTGTCACATTTAGGTTCTTTTATCAATATATATATTTTGTGGATTTGAGCTGATAGTCTCAGTAGGAAAAAAACAGGCAAAAACTTACTTTTGTTTTGGAATTGTATATGTGGCTTCGTTTTACTGGTAAGCTAAAGGACCTCTGTATATATTTTATTGGAATACTGCGAATATGATGAAGTTGAGAGAAGTCAATGTGCGCTGTTACTGAGAACATTGGGAGGTGGGAAATGTACTCAGACTGAGTTCAGTTTGGTATTGAAAAATCCTGAACTCGCTTGGGAACATTGTTATTTATCCAAGAAATCTGCATCCATATTATTATGGGCATAATTCTATTTCCCATCCACTTCATTGTGGTGTACTTGTTCACTGTATAAAGCGTTATGCAAGCAGTAGAAATCAAACCTCATTCTGGATATATTTAGTAGTGAAACTGATCTTGCCTGATTAACTATTTTGTGGATGAGCAAATATGATGGCAATGCTAAAATATGTCGCAACCGAAAGTTCTTTTGCAGGTCCTATCATGGGGCTCAGTGGCAATGATACCAGTTGCAAGTGAAGCCCTTCCTACTCTCATGGCATGTGTTCTTCTTAGTAATCTTGGAGCATCCCTTACAGAAGTTGCAAATGACGCTCTTATAGCTGAATATGGCCAGAAGCACAAAATGAGAGGCCTCCAGTCTCATGCATTTATGATTTCAGCTGCTGGTGGAATCTTAGGCAACTTATTGGGTGGTTTTTTCTTATTGAAGACACAACAGCCCAAGTCTATGTTTCTAATATTCACTGCTCTACTTGCTGTTCAACTTGCAATTTCTCTCAGAACAAAAGAGGATTCTCTTGGTTTACCTCACACATCGAGCCAAGGTCTAGGAAGGAAATTTATTTCAGATCGCATTAGAAAACAATATTCTAATCTTATGATGGCAGTTAATGAAGAGAGTATCTCTCGACCTCTTATTTGGATTGTAGCTTCAATTGCCATGGTTCCAATCCTATCAGGTTCTGTATTTTGCTACCAAATGCAATGTTTAAATCTTGACCCGTCGGTGATAGGGATGTCTCGAGTAACTGGCCAATTGATGCTTCTTTCGATAACCATTCTTTATGATCGTTTCTGGAAAAATATTTCAATGAGAAAATTAATTGGTATAGCACAGATTTCATATGCTGCTTCTCTTCTTATTGACCTTATCTTAGTGAAGCAGATGAACCTTAAACTGGGAATTCCAAATGAAGTGTTTGTTCTTTGCTTTTCGGGGTTAGCTGAAACACTTGCACAATTTAAGCTCTTGCCATTTCAAGTACTTTTTGCAAGTTTGGCTCCTCCAGGTTGTGAAGGATCTCTCACTTCTTTCTTGGCCTCTACCTTGTGTTTATCATCAATAGTTAGTGGATTTTTGGGTGTTGGATTGGCTTCTCTTCTTGGAATAAGATCAGGGGATTACTCTAGCTTGCCTGTGGGAATTATTGTACAGTTTCTTGCTGCTTTGATTCCTCTTAAATGGATTTATAAGGTCCCCTTCTCTCCATCTGTTATAAAGGAAAAGCAGCGAGGTAGGAGTAAAAGAACTCGAAGAAACAGGAGAGTTGGAAGGGTTGGTTTTGGATCAATTTATGCCTACAGGAGAGAGCGAGGGTCTGAGTCACCGAGGTGAAATGATTGCTCATCAAAGAGTTGTATTGAATGTGGGATCAAATGGAAGGATGTGTGAAATTATGTATATCATGTTTTCTTCTTCATGCCATGTTGAGCAGAAGTTATTTGCCCACAAGGATCAGAATGAGATATCTATTGAATGCCTTAAAGCTCTGAACAAGTTCTATTATTAAAAAAAAAAAAAAAAGGATAAGGAAAAAGAAAAAAGATGCAAGTTTCAGCATGTTTTGAGCTCTGAAGAGTCCAGAGTCTCCAGACTTCATCATTTCCTGCTTTTCTGATCTTTCTGCTGGGATTTTTGTCTGTATGACTGGGGATATGTTCATCTTCAAAATGAACGGAAAAGGATTCATGTGCTTGACCGAAGTGGTTGACAGATTCTGTCAAATGATGTGTACATGACCAAAGTGGGTGGAAGATTTTGTCAAACGAGGAATCTTTTTGCATTCGGTAGTTTCTTCAAACAATATTCCCTTACGATTTGTTCCCCCAAACACCTTCACATGCTAGTTTTCTGAAGCAAAGAACAATAATCATTTAGGAAAAAAAATCTATAATGATCTAAAATGTGGTTGGTGAAGATCTGAAGTGTAGAAGTCTTCAACTTATGCAATCAAATAAAATTGAGTTGACAGAGGCTGCTTCTATTACAAAATTGTTGGGTTCGGCTGCAACAGAGCAGTCATCCAACACCTGTCAGGTGGCACGAAATAGCTGATAAAAGATCAACTTTTGAAGGATGGCCACGGGTATATCCCTCGTCATCTATGGTCCAAGGATGCGTCGAGAAGGTTGAAGAGTCTGTGTTAGAGACCATTTTTAGCACAACACTTGTTGCACACTTGTAGACACTCTGTAGGATACGCATCAGGCCATGTTCCATTTTGTTATTTAATTTTTGTTCCATCTGACACATTGAAGACTCTTAGAAGACACATATATCCAGAATAGAACATCCTGGACAGATCAACAATCAAGTATAAGTTTTGTTTACAATCTTAAAAGTTTTGAAGGGTATGATTTGCCTAGTTTTTGAAATTTAGGAATGTGGTATTAGATTAGATGCTCTGTATTCGTTGAACTTTTTCCCCCAAGAGTTTTATGCCATTTTTTACTTTGCAATACTTTAGACGAATATTAATAGGTATTTTTCTGTGTCCCAACTATGCCCCACATTTTGTTAAAATTATTGTATCCCCATAATCATATTGTGTTTGACATAACATACTGTCTTTGTTTATGCTTGTAGCTTGGCATTTTCCATTCCCATTTAGTTTCCCATTGTTTTCCCAAGGAAATTGAGGAAGAATTTAATGTAATCAAGAATGTCAGCAGTTTTCACTGCCATTTTGGAGGGGAAAATTCTTCTTATTATAAATGCTATCTGGTGGTGCAAGCCTTTTTTGTTTCGTGTTTATGTTGTTTGGAAGTATGTATTCCTTTTAGCTATTAGATGACCAAAACTAAGCTGTTGCAGAAGCCCTGTACTGGTATGAACATTTTGTATGCTTGAGGAGTCTTAGCTTGATCGAGTTTTGCAAATATATTTTTATGGGTTGAAATCGCTGTACATTGTCTTTGATGGAAATATCAGTTATTGACTACAAGCTACTAATTAGACAATTATCTGTTGGAAAATTTGTTACATAAATACGAAGCTCCTTCGTACTTGGCTATATTGTCTTCATCGTGGTAAGGGTGAACTGTTTATGCTTGAACTTTCTCCTCCATTGGCATTATCTGCACAAGGTTGTCTCTATTATTACCTGCTAGATCATAGTCTAATGCTTTTACACAACTCACTTCTTTCCGATTCTACTTGAATTCATGCTCAACTCTCATAATTTTCCTTACTAATCCTTTCTGCATCTTGGTGTCTCAACTGTGTAGACCACTGTCAAGAAAAATTACACCAACTGAACAAAATAATTCACAAGCACCAATATAATTCTCACTTCACTAAATGAAATCAACAGAAGAATTTAAGCAAATCAGAACTCTGACTGATATTGATCAACAAATTGCAACTCAAAATAATAACCAAAACCCAGTACCCAATCTTTAATAGAGAAGTAAAGAAACATTAGAAGACTTCATCTGTGCGGTTGCTTGACAAAATTGTGCCGTACTCCACTACTGAACTCCTTACTAAAAGCTTTTCTACGGGCTTGACAGCATAACTAACTCAATAAATTCAACCCTCTGTCCGCGCAGAAAAGGACTGGTACGTCTTCGATGAATTCCTCTCTTCCAAATGTGCCCTTTCCCCTTCTTCGAAATATAACCACGCAAAGCAATTTGAAGTTATAATTCAATTTTGTGATGATCAATTTTAATCCCATTGATAGGAGAAGGAGATGGTAAATTTGTCGACCATATGCCTTCAAATATGCAGGACATTGGAGAGGAAGGGGATCTATAACTGATTCTGTGTTACATCTATCCTTCGAAGGTCATTTGGTCCCCCAGGGAGAGAATGTCTTCTCAGAATTCTCAAAGTTCAAGGGGAAGGGTAACTAAACACACGCTAAAGCATCCTTTTTCTGTCGAGATAACTTGCTTGGCAGTAGGTTGTCATTTTTCATAGACCGAACCAAACAGATTGTTGTGGTTATGCTAACATAACAGATCATGTGATATTTGAAAACATCCAAACTGAAATTAATTCAGTTCCCTTATCAACAGAATTAACCGAAAAACTTACAATATGAAAAGGATGTTTGGAAACATATTTAGTATATCCCAAGTGGCAAAAAGCAAGAGAGGAAAAAAATGATAGTTCTTCACTCTCTTTTCGTGGCAATAATATGTTGTCTTAAGCAATCAACCAAGAAGAGAAAGCGAAACACGACTATTCATTTCTTCTGTTAACTGAACTTTGAAATGCCAAAACTGAAGCCATGATGAATAATCTATGAACATAAAATTCATAATTGAACCGAAAATTGATGAACTGAAATTAATAAATTGGTTTAGTTAACTCGGTTATTTTATTCTTAATAGAACAGTGCTCACCTATACTCGGCTTGGCTATTTAGTAGAAGAATAGGCCATTGATGATCTTTTAAAATGGCTAATACCTAATGGTGCTTTTGTAACATCCCGTCGTCTCACGTTAACTTTTGAAAGTGATATAATATAATATATAAGATATTAAAGATTATTATTAAATAACTTGAGTTTAAATATTTTGTGTTAGTAATTTAGATTTAATAAGTTGTTTGGGTAAATAATTCTCGTGTCGTCACAAATGGTATCAGAATAAAAATAATATTTGAACATGTTCTATTTAGACACAAATATAAATTTGTAATTTGACGAAAATATCAAGTATTTAAATGAATGATTTTATAATAGCCATTATAATTTCATATTGACAGAAAAGTTGTGGGAAAAGCTTTAATATGGTTTTTTCACTCACATGTTTTCTTCAGGAATCCTTGGAAAGGATAATAATAATAACATGAAAAGCAAGTAGAATTGTAGTGTTAGGTATTACCCTTTTTTCTGGCAGGAAATAGAACGGGGGATTTGGAGTTGGGATTGTAGGGGGTTTTTGCCCAAGTGAAAAAAGTTCCAATCATTATTTAATGCCAGTTTCTATTTTAAACAAATTTGTAATGTGGTTGAAAATGACAAAGCTGTAGAACTATGGCACACGAAGCTCAATCACACGAGTGAAAAAGAGATTGACACCTTAGCCAAGAGGAATTTGCTGTATGGAATAGAAGGGGCAAAATTGAAGAGCTGTGAGCATTCTTTGGCAGAAAGTAAAAACGGTTTCATTCCAAATGTATTCCCCTTCCAAGAAAGTTGACCTACTAGAGCTGATTCACTTAGATCTGTGCGGTCCCATAAAGGTAAAATAACATTGAGGAGCAATTTATTTCATGACATTTATTAATGATTGCTTTAGAAAACTCTAGGTTTGCACTTTAAAAATCAATGATCGGGTTTGCAGTGTGTTCAAAGATTCTTAGGTTACGGTAGAGAGATAGACTGGAAAAAAGTTGAACTGTATTTACAATTGTGCAAATCAAAATTTTGGTTGGGTTTTTAATAATTAAGTTTAATTTTTTGGTTTTTTTTATTGGTTTATTAGGTATTTTAAAAACCAAACAAATCAACTTGATTATAAACCAAAATTGAATCAAACCTAAACAGTTTAATTCAATTTAGTATAGCTTGTGTTGATCTTAGGTTTGATTTATTGCTATTAAATAATCATTTAAATAAATCATTCATTTAATTTTAGGATGTTTAAGAGAGAGAACTTTTGTGGAGGGAAAATAAATTTAGAATTTTGATTTATAATTCAGAATAATTTGGTTTGGATTTTAAACTCAATCAAATCATAAACTTAAATTATTCTTTTAGACCAAATGAAACTAACTTCAATTTAGTAAAAATTAAACTAATTCTTAAAACTTAATTTAATTTAATTAATTAATTTAGTTTTGCACGCCGTAAATGTATCCCAACAATGGATGTTAGTATTGCGGACCTTTTGATGACAATTGTAGCTCACAAGGCATGGGATACTAGAAAGTACTACCCAGACAGTGGAGCCAAATGGATTGGCAACAGGAATGAATTTATTAGCATTCTAACAAAAAAGTCAGATGTCTCCTCTTGGAGGTAAAATTGCAAAAGTCCCTCTAGGCGGAGGTTTTACATACTACTGCTTATGCTATTAATTTGTCTCCTTCTGTCGCTTGGGAGGCTGATTTCCCAATAGAGTTTGGATAGAATAGGATGTTTCATATGATCATTTGTGCATTTTGGGCTACAATGTACATGTTCTGAAAATTATGAGGTCCAAGCTATATATTAAGACGAAGAAATGTATTTTTGTTGGCTACCAAGGGGACGAGTGCCGATACAAATTCTATGACTCGGATGTGAAAAATCTCCTCAGAAGTAGAGATGAGATATTTATTGAGGATTTGACCACAATTGACATCGAGAAAGCAAACAAATCAAAATTACAAAGTTATGAAAATTTGGTTGATTTGAAACTTATCTTTGTGACACAACACTCTGATCTTGTTGATAATGATTTTCATTTTGATAAATAGGAAGTACAACGGGTTGAAAATGACTAGATTGAGAACAACTCGAAAGTTATTGTAGGTGATATTATAGTTGAAAGATCATAAAAAATATATAGCAACCAACAATTCAATCTTGAAGATCCACTAGAAACAAAGTTCCTTCAACTCAATATGTCACACCCTGCCCATCTCTTTGCTTTAGCGAGGTGCGACAGCTAGGCGACAGCCAACACTTACAAGTGACAAAAATCCAGCAGCATACTAGCCATTGTAACCCCTTCTATTTGAATTTAACCTATAGACATATATGTAACAATATGTTATAATCCCTTCTCTCTGAGTTTAACTTGTAGACATATATGTAATAATATTTTGGAACTACTAATCTTGTGCACTCAAACAATTTAGCATATATACTCTGCACCCGAAACCTAAGCATGCCATCAAATGTAATCATATATGCATATACATTACTGTCATTACTTGCAATTCAAAATTTATGTATAATACTCCATCATACATTGTACCCTTACACTATAGCTCTTATAGTCAAGCTATGACTAAACAAATGCAAAATAACAAAATAACCTTTAATGATTGCTGCAGGCCCACCTCGACTAAAGTCCAGTGCAAGCACGAACTGTGTTGATCGGTGATGGGACTACTATGTGAAATCTGAAATTTAGGAATAAAGAGTGAGATCGAGTCTCAATGAATGACACATAAATTAAACTTAACAGAAACAAGGTGGTTTTGATTTCTTATAATAAACATGTATATAACATCATCAAGGAAACTGCATAGTATGGAAATCATTAGCCAAAATATCACAACAAATCTGTTGTGTCATCTAAGCTTATCATGCGATTGAAAGATCATAAAAAACAAAAAATCTTTGTTTGATCAAGGCATTCCATAACATGCTTAACATAGAGATATGAAGACATTAAAGGATCGTAAGAATCAAGATTAAAGCCATGTGGTAGGTAGTCCAATGGAGTGTGCATAGTCCACAATATCATCTTTGAAGGGTAGTAAAACATGAAAACATAAAATTATGAAAAGATGTTGAATGCTGCTATTAGCCTCAAACTTTCATTTTTATTTTGATAATGAAAAAATAAATTAAAATTATTATATATATGTATTTATATAATGAAAAATATGGATAAATTATATTGTTTAGTTTATTATTTGGAGATATATACACTAAATGTGTTACAAAGTGAAATTGTCAAATTAGACATGTATGTAGTAAATTGATCATATCTTATTATATAAAAGTTCAAAAATAGCAAGGTTAATTTTATATGAAATTATACTAAAATACCTTTATTTTGATGTATAATTTATCTCATATATTTTTCTATATCAAAGCATTGTTTTTATTCAATTTCATACATTGTCTTATGAAAAAGTCAATGTTGAAATTTGCACAATATTAGTTTTAAATAATAAAATATAATATATGATATAAACAAAATTCTAAATTGTACTGAGCTTTAAATGCATATATTATATGCATATTTTACACTTATAGATAGATAAATATAATATTTCAAAGTTGGTCATTCTGTTGAGCCACACTACTAGTAGACAAAATGAGTATACCATCATATTTTTATCATATCACAAAATATAAAAATCAAATTTGTACAAATCTAATTTTGAATGAAAGTAGATGTTATAAGCTTTTCAAAAATATAAAATTTGTTATTTTTGACAACAAATTTAAATTTCTAGACAATTTTGAACTTGGCCAATAACTTTTGTCAAAAGCAATTTTACAGTCTGGCATATCGTTGAAAGTTTGATCATTACTCTTAAATAGTGTATGATAATTTAATGATTCTTTTTGTGTTTGAAAATACACTCATTAAATACATGAATTTTTTAAAATTTTTTAAACTTTCAAAGTCATTTTATTTGAAATTTTGAAACGAGCATATGTGCAGTTACCGTTGACAAATGATTTCGTCTTCCACAAAGGCCAAAGTCTCTCCAATGTCTTTTTGTTATTTTTTCCTATAAAAAGAGCATAAATTGAAGGAAGACGTACACAAGAATAAGCTCTGAAAGCCTTCTCAATCTCTCTCTAAAATTTTTTGTGCTACATTATTTATTACTAGACCAAAGAATGCATAGAGCAAATAGTTTTACTCTTGAGAGTGCCTCTTTGAAATGAGATTATTTTTGTACATGAGTGGTAGCTAATCTTACTTAAGAGGAATTGCTATATTTATATTTCATCTTCATTACCATTTGCATTGTGTTTAAAGCACACCGAATCAAAGGTTTTGTAATTGAAATTTCTTGCCTCTGTCAATTGCAAGAGACTTTGTTTGTAATCGAGAATTCTTGCCCTCATCAAGTGTAAGGGACCTAGTAGAATCTTGGCCGGTTAGAGCTTGAGAGAGTGGATGTAGACTTGGGTAGTAAGTCGAACCACTATAAAAGAGTTTGCATCTCCTATCCCTTCTCTCTTTACTTTATTTAAAATTGTTTTATATTTATTATTGGGTGAATTATATAAGTTTATTTGATTCAATTTTTTCATTATTGCTTTTAATTTTTCACACTATTAGCTTATGCGATAAAACCCAATTCACCATTTTCTTGGATTGCCTTTTACGACCATAGCTACTATACTATGTAGCTTGAGTTATGGGTTACCAATCGAGGTCAGACTACACAGTTTGTGGTGTCTAGTTAGAGGCCAGGGCAAACTTCGGTACCAGTTAGAGGTCAGGGCAGACTGAGAGGTAGAGGAAGGGGTCATGGAAGAACAACCAGTAGAACAGATCAGGTAGAGCAGGTGGGGGAGGCTCAACCTGTTGATAGTTCTAATAGAGTGGTCTAGGTTATTCAGGGCATGTAATAGACGATGATGGCAAACATGACCAAGTTACAACAGACATTAGTTACTTTGGTAGAGAGATTGGTGGACCAAAGAAGGATTGGCACTTCGAATAATACCAGTCAGGGAGCACCAGAGGTAGGTGTGAGCTCGGCCCCGAAGACTAGAGGGGCTCCACCAATTACTGGGTAGGAGTCGACACAAAGGAGACAAGAGGTCTAAACAACAGTTAGGGCTACCCAGGCAATTTCACAGGTCAGCCTCGAAAGTCAAGTTCATGATTTTTTCCTATTCAAGCCATCAACTTTTTCTAGGTGAAGGAGCACAGAGGACCCACAATAGTTCATCGATCAGATGGAGATTATATTCAAGGTGATAAAGTGCTCTAGTCTCAGATGTGTAGAGTTAGCTACCTGTAGACCACATGATTTGGCACGGTCTTGGTATAAGACCACAATGTTAGGGATACATCGAGAGGCAGCATTGATGACATGGGAAGAGTTTGTGGTTGCTTTTATGGATCGGTTCCTATAAGCTAATAAGCGAGACTAGTTGGTGGTATAGTTTGAATGCCTTCGACGGACCTCGAGTATGACAGTCCTGGACTACGATGCTTGGTTTAATCACCTTTCTAGATATGTCCCACACTTGGTCACTAACGAGCAAGCCAAAGCGAAGAGGTTTATCTGGGGGTTAGTTGAGCCTCTGTTTTGAGTGTTACCTGTGCACATGGGGAAGTATACGTATACAAAGCCAATGGATACCGCTCAGGCGATTGAGGCGAGGGGTTTTGAGTAGAGGGTATTTAAGGAAAATAGGAAGAAAGCTAAGCGTTTAGGAACCTTTAGTGCCGGTCAAAGTTCTCACCTAGGGTCCAATTTTCAGGGTCAGCGTCGTACTACTCAGACTGGGCCGACACATTTTGGTCATTTGTTTGTGGCTGTTTTAGCACCAGCTAGTGATGCTAGGAGTATTGTATAGTTAGAGTAGTATAGCTCAGTACCACAGAGTAGGGAGGCCTTGACATGTCGTACTTGTGGCCATAAGCATTAAGGACGATGTCATAGAGAGACTAATGCTTGCTTTAGGTGTGACGACCCTAGGCATAAGATCAGAGACTGTCCACAGATGCAGGTTGGTGATACTCAGGGTGTGGGTCAGTTAGACAAAGCTACTTTGTCGATCCTTAAGTAGTCAATTCGGTGATAAGGATGAGATTCCAATGGTAAGGGACGCGGCCAGTTCGGGAGAGGCCAGATTTGTGTATACACCTTGACTAGGCAGGACACTCAAATGTCCAATACAGTGGTGACAGGTGTGATTACTATTAGCTCATTTGATGCTTGTGCATTATTTGATCTCAGATTGACTCATTCTTATGTGTCTCCGAGTTTTGCTGCTCAAATTTGTTTTTTATCTGTTACTCTGAAGTAGCCTTTTCTAGTGGCTACCCTAGTAGGGGAGCTTGTTCTGGTTAGCCAACTATACAAGTCTTGTTCAGTTAGAGTGGTGGATAGAGACTTCACAATTGATCTGATTATCTTGGGTATCATTGACTTTGATGTGATATTGGGTATGGATTGGTTAGTTTCTTATTATGTCACCTTAGACTGCCATACTAAGACAGTGAAGTTTGAGACACCCGGTGAATTGCCACTTGTATTTTAGGGAGATTATCGCTTAGATCTAGTTCGAGTGATTTCTTATATAATGGTTAAGCGATTGCTATCTAGAGGGTGTCAGGGATTTCTAACTTTGATCAGAGACACTTGAATCTCAGAACCCAGCATTGAGTCAGTCTCGGTTGTGAGTGAGTTCACTGATGTGTTTCCCGAGGAGCAACCAAGTATTCCTCCCGATCGAGAGATTGAGTTCTGTATTGATCTAGTTCCAAACACACGACCGATTTCTATCTCTCTTTGTCGTATGGCACTGACAAAACTTAAGAATTAAAAGAACAATTGTAGGATCTTCTAAACAAGGGTTTTGTTCGACCAAGCACTTCTCCTTGGGATGCTCTAGTATTATTTGTGAAAAAGAAGGGTGGGAGTATGCGGTTGTGTATTGATTACTAGCAACTCAATAAGGTCACTATTTGTAATAAGTATTCGTTGCCCTGGATAGACGACTTGTTTGATCAGCTTCACTAATGTGTTTCCTGAGGAGCAGCCAAGTATTCCTCCCGATCGAGAGATTGAGTTTTGTATTGATCTAGTTCCAAACACACGGCCGATTTCTATCCCTCTTTATCGGGTGGCACTGACAAAACTTAAGGAATTAAAAGAACAATTGTAGGATCTTCTAAACAAGGGTTTCATTCAACCAAACACTTCTCCTTGGGGTGCTCTATTATTATTTGCAAAGAAGAAAGATGGGAGTATGCAGTTGTGTATTGATTACTAGCAACTCAATAAGGTCACTATTCATAATAAGTATCCGTTGCCCCGGATAGACGACTTGTTTGATTAGCTTCAAGGGGCAATATGTTTTTCAAAGATAGACTTAAGATCAGAATGCCATCAATTGAGAATAAGATCCAAGGATATTCTGAAGACAGCTTTCCAGATCAGATATGGACATTTTGAGTTCTTGGTTATGTCATTCGGATTGACAAATATTCCAATTGCTTTCATAAATTTGATGAATCAAGTATTTAAAGCATTCTTGGACCAATTCGTGATTGTGTTTATTGATGATATTTTAGTATACTCTAAGAGTGGCGAAGAGCATGAGTCACATTTATAGCAGGTATTATAGACTTTGAGGGAGCACCAGCTACATGCAAAATTTTTCAAGTGCAAATTTTAGTTGAATAATGTGATTTTCCTTGGACATGTAGTTTCCAAGGAATGAATCATGGTTGATGAGAGTAAGGTCCAGGTGGTACAACAGTGGTCTACGCCTAAATCTGTCACCAAGATCCACAGATTTCTGGGCTTAGCTGGATATTATCGTCAGTTTCTATAGGACTTTTCAAAGATTGCAGACCTCTAACCCAATAGAAAAATGTAAAATTTCAATGGTCTGATGCTTGTGAGAAGAGTTTTTAAGAACTTAAAAACAGTTTGACTTCACTTTGGTGTTAGCATTACCTTTGGGGTCAGGAGACTTTTTGGTTTATTGTGATGCTTCTAGAGCTGGTCTAGGATGTGTGTTGATGCAAAATGATCATGTTATAGCATACACATCCAGATAGCTTAAGAAACATTAGCAAAATTATCCCACTCATGACTTAGAATTGGCGACTATGGTGTTCGCACTGAAGATTTGACGATACTATCTGTATAGGAAGCCTTGCGAAATCTATACTGATCACAAGAGTTTGAAGTATATCTTTTAGCAAAAAGATTTGAATCTCAGACAGAGAAAATGGATGGAGGTGATTAAGGACTATGATTGCACTATATTGTATCATCCTGACAAGGCAAATATGGTCGCCGATACTTTGAGTAGGAAGTTCATGGGGAGTTTAGCTCACATTACTCTAGTTAGATGATCGTTGATAGAGAAGCAACATGGATTAGAACGAAGAGGTGTGCAACTTCAGATTGGTTAATCGGGAGTGTTATTAGCTTATGTGAAGGTCCAGTCATCCCTACTTGAACTTATAAAAATGAGCCAGGATAAAGATACAAAGTTACTGAAACTTAAGAAAAAAGTTCAAATAGGACGATGCCCAGAGTTTGAGATTGATGCTAAGGGAGTTATGAGATGCAGTGCCCATATTTGTGTTCCAGATATTGGCGATCTGAGAAGAGTGATCTTGAAGGAAGCTCATATTTCCAAGTATACTGTATATCCTGACTCCACCAAGACATATCAAGATTTTAAGTAGTTGTACTAGTGGAAAAGTATGAAACGGGATGTTACAAATTTCGTATCACGGTGCCTGATCTGTCAACAGGTAATAGCCAAGCATCAGAGGCCAGCTGGGCTGCTTCAGCAGATTGATATTCCGGTGTGGAAGTAGAAGAGGATCATTTTGGACTTTGTGATAGGATTACCTTGCACACTTAGGGGATTTGATTCTATTTGCGCAATAATCAACGGGTTAACGAAGTCAGCCCACTTCCTTCTAGTGAAGATGACGTATGATGCCCTTTAGTATGCTCAATTATATATTGATGAGATAGTAAGACTCCATAGAGTACCTGTCTCTATTATCTTAGATCAAGGATCTCAGTTTACATCTTAATTTTGGAGGGCTCTTCACAACACCCTAGATACTCGATTGGATCTTAGTATGGCCTTTCACCCTCAGACCGATGGACAGTCTAAGAGGATGATACAAATGCTAGAAGATATGTTACAAGCCTGTGTCATGGATTTGGGGGCAACTGGAGTCAGTTCTTGCCCTTAATTGAGTTTGCCTACAATAAAAATTACTAGGCAAGTATCCAGATGCACAATTTGAGGCTTTATAAGGGTGGTGTTGTAGATCTCCGGTCGAATGGTTTGAGACCGGGGAAGCTAAGCTTCTAGGCCCAGACTTGGCGTTAGACTCGATGGACAAAGTTCGATTAATTCGGTAGAAATTATTAATTGCTCAGAGTAGGTAAAAATCCTATGTTGATTAGCACTGTCAGGAGCTTGAACTTGCAGTGGGTGACCATGTGTTTTTAAGAATATCACCCCTAAAGGGCATTATGAGATTTGGGAAGAAGGGAAAACTCAATCCTCGATATATCAGTCCATTTGAGATATTAGATTAAGTCAGTGCAATGGCGTATTGATTGGCCCTTCCTCTTGAGTTCTTTATGGTGCATCCTGTATTCCACATATCTATGCTTCGAAATTACTTGCCCGATTCGTCGCATGTTTTGGTATCACAAGAAATACAGTTAGATGTTGATCTGTCATATGAGGAGGAACTATAGCCATTGTCGACCGACAGATTAAGAAACTAAGGACTAAAGAAATTGCATCAGTGAAAGTATTATGGAGGCATCACTTGAAAGAGGAGGCGACATGGGAATTAGAAGAAATGATGCATTCAAAGTACCCTCACTTGTTCGAGACATAAGGTTAGTTAGTATTCTAATAATTAAAATTCGGGGACTGAATTTCTTTTAAGGGAGGAGATTGTAAAAACCCAATTATATATATATATTTATAAAAAAAATTTAAATTAAAACTTGATCCGAACATCTAAATCCACAAACCCACGACTGGAAAAACTACAAATCCGTGATTTTTGGCAAAAGTTTCGATTGCTTTTATTTATACCCATGATCATTCGGTAGAAATCTACAAAAGCCCTAAGGTTATTTCGAAAACAAGTTGCACAAATTTTGGAATTTTGAAAAGCTTTGGTCGGTCTGTCTGCCGGCCATAAACAAGATTCCAAGCTTCAATTTAGAAAGCTAATCAGCTTAAAAGCCAAATTAAAGAAGCCACGTGGGTCGCCAGGGAGTGTCGAGGTTGGGCCTACAAGCAAATTGAGGTAAGTTTCAGAAATTTGCTTCAGTTTGCTGTTTTCTCATGGTTTGGTATTCTAAGTTGAGAAGACACAATCCAGATGGTTGTGGGTCAGCCCACTTTGATAGGCTTGGGTTAGTCTTGGAATGGGTTGCTTTTTTAAAAAAAACAAAAAAGAAATTGAGTTTGGGCTGGCCTAGATGGTTTTGGACTAGATGGAAGGTTGTTTGGTTTAGGCCATGGCCAGTGGGCCAGGCCCAAACCAGTAAACAGGAATTGGGCCAAAGGATCGGATCTGAATTTTGGATTCGGCATAGTAAATAATTAGGCAATAAAATAAATAAAAAATACAGAAAAGGAAAACTCGGCTAGTTCAGGGCCTTTCACACTGGTTCTTGGCCGGTTCAAGGTACTATTAGGAAGATAATTAAATTCTCTACTCGGTTCATGGCCGGTTCAAGGGAAAACCGGCCGGTTCAAGGGTGAACCGGCCGGTCCAATGATTAAGAAATTTAGAAAAAATAATAAAACCATCGGTTCAGCTTATTTAAGGCCAACTCAGGGTAAATCTTGGTTGGTTTAGTGGATTTAAATCCGATTCAATGACTTTTTATGGCTGGTTCAATGTATTTCAAGGCCGGTTCAATGGGTTTAAATTTGGTTCAATGAGTTCTAAGGCCAGTTTAAGGGATTTAAGGCGGTTCAATAGGTTTTGTGACCGATTTAATGGATTTCTTGCCCGACTCAGTAGTTTTATCACTGGTTCAATGTGTAGGAGGTTCTGTTCAGTGTTGTTTTGATTGGTTCAGGACTTTAAAACTCTCGAAATGGCTTAAAACATGAAAGTTAAGAATATGGTTGGGTTTTTAAAAAAAGATTTAGTTTTGAATTAAACTTGAGACAGATTACATTCTAAGATAATCATTTTGGTTATTTCTAGTTTGATTGTTCGATTTTCGGGAAGCCGAACCACTGAAGCTCGAGTTTTGTGATTCTGCGATTTTTGTGAGTAATAGTATATATTTATATGTTTAAATGTGATTTTACTTGTTTAAATTTTTAGTTTTATATAAATTGAAAATTTATTTCAGTTATTATCCAATTGAACTTAAATTGCTATAAAAGTTACGAGGGACGTATATGTCATTATCTGATTTGTTAGAAAAACTTCTGAATTTCTGATTTTGAACACTGAAATACTATTGAGACCTTGAAAACTGATAATTTATTCTGTTAAACTCTAATAATTGATTTTAAGGGAGTATTGTATTGTTAGAATATTGTAACTAACGGTAGTAGGCGTTAGACTGGATGCACCTTGGCCTGTATCTCTAGCTAGCAGGGATAGTGCTAGACTATCATGTATGGCTGACGTGGTAGGCTTGTTTATTAATTACCAACAAACTTTGAGTCGCCATCCTGGTATTTGTATATCAGTATACCTTGAGTTGCTGTTCTATTTCTGTTTAGTTCTTGGTGTTGAACTCCCTAAATTTGCATAATCTAAAACTATGTTTTTATGATAAGATTACCTGATGTATGTCTCTTTTCATGTAAATACGTATTATTATTCACTGGATTAATAGACTTATTCTTTATTTTTTCAGACTCAGGTTCGACTCTACCGATAGATCTTGCTACGTGAGTGGATTACGTAGTGCCGTTGATTTGAGTTCCAATGATACTAAAGGAGTTCTAATGAATACAAGCTACTTAAATATTTTTGGGCCGAAGCAGTTTATACGGTTAGTTATATTTTAAATCGAATTCTTATTAGACCAATTCTTAAGAAAACTACTTTTGAACTTTGGTTTGATAGAAAACCTAAGATTGGTTATTTTAAAATATTTGGATGTAAATGTTTTATCTTAAACAATAAAACTAATCTTGGTAAATTTGATGCTAAATTAGATGAAAGCATATTTTTGAGTTATTTCACTACAAGTAAAGCTTATAGAATTTTTCATGAAAGATCTAATGTAGTTGAAGAATCTATGCATTTTACATTTGATGAAATTGATTCATTTTGCATAAAGTTATATATGATGATATTGAAGATGATTTAGTTAATTTAAATATTAATAATAAAGAAAAAGAAATTGAGAATCCTCATAATATGGAAAATCTAGATGAAACTCCACATAGTGATTTGCCAAAAGTTTGGAAGTATAAATCTAGTCACCATATAGACCAAATTATTGATGACCCTAATAATTGTAGAAAGCTAGAAGTCAATTAAAAAAATATTTGTGAATACTTGTCTTTTATTTTTCAAATTGAGCTTAAACTATTCATGATACTATTAATGATAAAAATTGGGTTTTAGCTATGCAAGAAGAATTAAATCAATTTTAAAAAAATAAAGTTTGGGAATTAGTGCCTAAACCTAGTGATCACACGGTTATTGGAACCAAATCGGTGTTTAGAAATAAACTTGACGAATCCGGTAATATAATTAGAAATAAGGCAAGACTTGTAGCTCAAGATTTCAATCAAGAAGAAGGAATAGATTATGGAGAGACTTTTGCTCCTATAACTTGACTTGAAACTATTAGAATATTACTTGCATTTGTATCTCATATGAATTTCAAATTATTTCAAATGGATGTTAAATGTGCCTTTCTAAATAGTTTTATTGTTAAAGAAGTTTATGTCAAGCAACCACTGGGTTTTGAAAATGAAAACTATGTGGATTATGTTTACAAACTTTCAAAATGTTTATATAGTTTGAAATAAGCTTCTAGATCATGGTATGATAGGCTTTCAAAATTTTTATTAGAAAATAGATTTTCAATGAGAAAAGTGAATAATACTTTATTCATAAAGAAAGAAAATGATGATTTACTTATTGTTCAAATTTATGTAGATGACATTATCTTTGGAGCTACTAATGAATCTTTATGTAAAAAATTTACCCCATCTATGCAAAATGAATTTGAAATGAATATGATGAGTGAATTTCTTTCTTTCTTAGTTTTCAAATAAAACAATTCAAAGAAGAGATTGTGATCAACCAAGCTAAGTACACTAAAGAACTACTAAAAGGATTTGGGATGGATAATTCTAAGATCATGAGAACTCCTATGAGTACCTCAATTAAACTTGATGAAAATATTAATGAAAGACCTATAAACATCAAGTTATATAGAGAGATAATTAGTAATTTATTGTACTTAATTGCTAACCATCCTGATATCTGTTTAGTGTTTGCATGTGTGCTAGATTTCAAGCAAATCCAAAAGAATCTCATTTGCATGCTGTCAAAAGAATACTTAAATATCTTAAATGAACTATTAATGTGGATTATTTTATCTTAGAGAAATCTCATTTGAACTTCCTAGTTATTCAGATGTAGATTTTGGAGGATATAAATTGGATAAAAAGTGTACTAGTGGAACTTATCATTTTCTTGGAAAATCTTTAAGTTTCTTGGATTAGTAAAAAAAAAATTCGGTTGCCTTATCCACTATCGAAGCAGCATATGTGACTGCCGGAAGTTGTGCACAAATTTTATGGATGAAACACACTTTACTAGATTTTAGACTTAATTATGAACACATTCCTATTAAGTGTGACAATACTGGTGCTATCAATATCTCTAAGAATCCTATTCAATACTCGAGAACGAAACACGTTGATATTAAAAATCACTTCTTGAGAGATCATGTTCAAAGATGTGACATAACACTAGAATTTGTAAATACTGAATATTTTTGCAAAATTTCATAATAAAGAAAGATTCTGTTTTATAAAAAGAATTGGTCTTATAGACTCTAGTATATAGTTAATATTATTTACATCAATTCATTTTTGAAGGGGAAGAGTCTCTAAATCTTTTTCATGCATATATTGAGGGGGAGTTTATATAGTTTATCTTCTTTATGATGTCAAAAAAGGGAAGAATTTACATGATATGTGCTTAATGGATATCAAGTGCAAGAGACCTAGTAGAACCTCGGCTGGTTGGAGCTTGAGAGAGTAGATGTAGACTTGGATAGCAAGTCAGACCACTATAAAAGAGTTTGTATCTCCTATCCCTACTCTCTTTACTTTACTTAAAATTGTTTTATATTTATTATTGGATGAATTATATAAGTTTATTTGATTCAATTTTTTCATCATTGCTTTTCATTTTTCACAGTATTAGCTTCTGCGATAAAAACCCGATTCACCCCCTCTTAAGTTATCTTTTGGGACCACAGCTACTATACTATGTAGCTTGAGTCATGGGTTACCAATCGCGGTCAGACTACACAGTCTGTGGTGTCTAAGTCCTCCTCAGGATTAATGCCATAATATCAACTGTAGGACTGCCACCTTACCCCAGATGGCTGTCTGGTATTTAAGTATGGGTTCTAAAGTACCAAAATGATATAACATCATTAACATTATACATATATATTGGAAATTAGAATCTAAACATTTTGTTTCTAAGTTTTGCCATACTGAACATACTCATGGGTTTGAAATCAAGTTTGTAATCATTCATAAGATATACATTTGAGTTAGAAAATATAAGTTTAAAAGATGTGCCACTCACCGAATGGTATACCCTATGTATGACTCATAGGGCTCCGATAGGCCAGTGTGAGGCTTGGCTTGGTCTCCTTCTCCTACAAGTGGGGAGAATTCTCATAAGTGGAATATAATGAGATGGGAAGGCAAATGCATATCATGCACTAGGAATAATCTAAATGCTAAGTTTTTCTTTCATTAGCATTAAGATTGTATTGTTCTTATAGTTATTAAGGAGCTTAACTCTTAAGTTGTTTTGTATTGTAGTCATATTTCTTCTTTACATTCATGCCCATATTTCAATCCTCTTTGGCCTCAAAAATTACCTTTATCGTGCCTTCTTTTCAAAGCTCATAACCCTTCTAACATCTCGTCCCCAAAATAGATTTTTGCTTAGAAAAGTTCTACACATTCCTTTTTGTTCTTTGATTAGGTTCTCATGTCATTTTGAGTTAAAAGTTAAATTCTACTTAGTTTCTCATCAAGTTGACTTACTTCATCTTTAAACTATACTTCCCACTTGATCCTAAGCCCCTTTTAACCCTCAAATTTCAGTCTAAACCTAGTTTAGCAATACAAAATTTTGCTGTCAAAATTTTTCAGCATTGTTCCATTCACTTTTCTAAGTTAGTTCATAAAATTTGAGCTACATGTTCTAAGCTTCTTTCAATTTCTCTTTTTGGCGACCAAATTAATGTTTAAACAATACCTTGTGCTTGAATTTGAAGCTCCTTCCAGCTTTCAATCTCTAGCCAACTTATCTCAATGGTTGCTTCATTGCTGGAAAATTTCCAACTAGCAGATTTTCTACAACCATCTTCTTAATTCTCTACATTAGGTGGTGAAACTAGAGTTTAATGTGTCTTTCCTTAATTACTCAACTTAAGCACTCTTAATTACCTCTCAATACACAATCTAAAGTTGGCTTCCACTCTCTTAAACCCACTTAAGTTGTTTGGCCAGTGGTCCCTTGCAGAATTTTTTTCTTGCCAACAACCTGCTTTCTTTTTTTCACAACCTAAATTACAACTTACTTTCATGCAATTTGCCATAATTTCTTCCATTTTCTACTCAAATCTAACATTCCCTGGTTTCTAATGCCAAATATAATAGCAAGGCTCACCATTTACCATAGAATTTCAGAAAAATTATTTTTGACAGCAAATATTGTGTTAAACTAAAACTTCTTAGAACCAAATTCAAACCATTCTCTCTTTTCTCTAAGATCTCAGCTCCAATCCATAAATGTAATCAGATTCCCTACTTTTTCAACCAACAAATCAACTATGCAGATAGATATTAAGGTGATAGAAGCCAAAACTAGCGAGAATCACAGCAAAATTTTAAAGAATTTTAAGAAAATTCTGGGTTGATCATACCTTTCTCTCTCGTTCTCCACTCTTCAGTTTCTCTTCACTCCTAAGCTCTTGTTGCACAACTACCCAGAAATTCCAGTAAGTTTTTAATGTTTCTACTCATATATATTAATTGCAACTTTATGCTAATTACACTTAAGTCCTCCCTTTTCTCTCATCTTCTAATGATCGCATCTAACTCCTTTATTTAAATCAATTTTCTTTTCTCTTGTACAGTTAACTCCCTAATTTTATTACTTAGATCCTCTAATCCAAAGCGCACTCTAAGGGTGTTTATTTTAAAAAATTTCTCCCAAAATTTCATTAAAATTCTTAGCAAGATTTTAAATTAAAGATTTGTTGTAGTTTTATTTCATAAATAAAAATTTGAGTATAAGTCTTGCTAATTCTATTGGATATAAATGTTCACCTTTTGTCTACTAATATGATGTGCATTAGGGTATGAATTTACGCATACATATGAGGTGATGAATGCTATGGTCAGACTTAGTCAAGGATGTGACATTTGTTCAGTTACAGGTATGGCTCAACTCAGTTATAAGCAAATCTCAGTTCAATTACAAATAGAGCTTTGTTCAATTACAAGTAGAACTCGGTTTAGTTACGAGCAGAGCTTAGTTTCATTCAGTTACAAGTAGAGCTCCGTTTAATTACAAGTAGAACTCAGCTTAGTTACAAGTACACCTCAACTCTGTTTAGTTTTACAGGTGTGAGTCTTACATGCCAGACTTGGCCAGGGATGTGGCACAATACCTTTTGAATGAGTATGCATTGCTAACTGATAGGGAGAACCTAAATGCAATGAAGAGACCATTGAACTTGAACAACAAGAAAAGTGGATTGAAGCAATGAGATGAGATGAAATTTTTAAATGATAGTCATACCTTTTATCTCATAAGACTTCCTAAAAAGAACAAAATTTTGAAAAATTAGTGGATTTATTGAGAATTCTTCACTGCTACGATACAAAACCAGATTGGTTGTCAAAGGTACAATTAGAATAAAAGAGGATCGACTTTGAAGAAATATTCTTTCTAGTGATTAAAATATCTTCAATTCTTCTTGTTATGCCACTAGTTGCCTCTTTGGCAATAAAGGGTTTAGTATGCGTTAATAGTTAGTAATCTAATGTATGCCATTGTACAAGGCTACATATAACTCACACAATTGCACAGTTAGTAATATCATTTAAAATCCAAGAAAGGAATGCTGGAATGTTGTAAAGTGGATTGTGAGATATCTTTGTGTTAATATTAATCTTTTTCTTTGCTTTGTGATAAGAGAACCTCTTGTGACAAAACACGTAAATTTAGACATGATTGCAGATATTGATAATAGAAAAGTCCACTTCAAGTTATTTAATTATCTTTTTGCAATTTGGGTTACATAAATGTATTGCATTATCTACTATGGATAAAAATTCATTTTAATTACTAAACTGTAAAGAGCTTCTTTGGATGAAGAGGTTTGTGTCAAAACTTGGTTTTACATGGAAGGGTAAGTGTTGTTTTGTGATTGGCAAAGTACAGTTAATGTTAGTAAAATTTCTACTTTTTACAGAAGGTCCAAACTTATTGACATGAGACATCACTGGGTTCAGGATGTTGTAGATGTCGAACCACTTTGCGCTTGAAAAGATCAATATGGATGACAATGGTTGAGAGGGAAGTCTAAAGTTTTTTGGTCGATTGCCTGTATGGTAATTGTTTTTGCTTAATTGAGTATCTTCACTTTGTTGGGAGGGATAAATTGTTAGGGTTTTTCCCTCGTGAGTGAAGTAAAAAATCCTTTAGGAACTCATTTGAAGATTTTGGGAATGTAATTGCAAAGAATTATTTAGACCCTTCGTATCTTTTTTAAAATTTTGGTGTGCAAGGGCTATAACTTGGAGGTAGAACAAAGTTTATGACCAATTTGCAAAAGACGAAGAAAGCCTAGGGATTTTATGTGAAAAGTGGATGAAAATTATAGGGACCTAAATAAAAATTCGAAGTTCTATTTCATGTCATTGTTTATCTTCTTCTTCAAAGAACTCTGCTACAAACATATCCCAGCTAGAGTTTTTCTTTTGCTATGAATAGTTTGACGACTTTTATAGTCTAGTAGAACACACACAATTATAGAGTAGAAAAGACAGACATTCAAAGACTAAGGAAAAAATAGAATAGAGGACAAGAAGAGAGAGAGATATCATGGTGTGAGGTTCCTTGTTCTCATTGATAAGACATTTCTTATTGTATTCTTCTTCTTCTTTTTCTTCTTCTTCTTCTTCTTCTTCTTCTTTGTTTCTTGACAGAAGTTGGTGTCCCAATTGAACATCTTTGTCTACTAGTTGTGGTTGTCATTGAAGCTTACCAATTTCACTCTTGACACTTTTTCCTCTACTAATTTCTTATCTTTTGATTGATCGGCTAACAATCAAGAAACCTTGTAGGTAGTGTTAGACAGAGAACAAGAACATAGTGTCGAAGGGTGGTAAAAAGAGAATCACTAAAAGTTGAATACCCATTTGACTTGAGTTTTATCAATTTATTTTTTAATTTCTTATTTTCGTCAAGCAATCTTGGTGTGTCTATGAATTTTAGTTTACTTTGTTGTAACTAGTTTATTGAGGATTATTCTTTGAACTCTTGTGATATTACTAAATTATTTCGTTTGATTTTCTTTTCAATTTTGGGGTTTATTCATGTTGAAATATTATGCCCCATTATTACGTGTTCTATTCTAGGGATGTTCATGGTGCAGTTTGGTTCAATTTGACACTCAAATTCAAACTAAATCATACCTTATAGTTTGTAATTTTTAGAAATAAAACAAACTAAAGTACGGCTTATGGTTTGATTTAGTTCCAAATCACGATTGTTATTCGTAAAATAAAATTGATTAAATTTATTATTTTTACAAAAATTTTGACAGAGTTTTTTTAAAAATCAAATATTTAATTTTTTTAACCTATTTAACTCAATAATTTTATTATTTATTAATTAATTATATAGTAATTGTACAATATACAATAAACATATTTACATAATATAATAGAATTTCACTCTCATTAATAAAAATCACACTTTAGGAAAGAAAACAATCAATTATTAAAATAAATATAAATATAAAATATAATAAAAAAATAAATATACAATTAGATAATAATAAACAACCATATATATAAAGATAGAATTTTTAATTTTGTATATATATATATATAAATTATATGATTAGGTCTAATTTATACAGTTTGTCTAAATGTCAAATATCAAATCAAACTATTTAAAAAAAAAACCCTTTCTCAATTTCATCGTTTAAATGGTTTGGTTTGATTTATTAAACACCCTTACCTTATTTTATTATCTAGTGTAATCTCTCCAAGTATGTCCAAATGACACTTAGTCCTATTTTCACTCCAAAATAACACTTTACCCCTTTGAACTCATTTGAATTGAGTCAGACTATAATATCCCAACAATTTGGGTTTATTTAAGAATTAGAAATAAAAAAGGCACAAATGGAATGAATCAGAAATTGCCAAGGACTAAATCACGTATAATCAGGAATTGAAGGACCGAATTGAAAATTTCCAAAATCTAGATTTGATCATTTTCATTATCCATGTTTCCTTATCCAAAACCCTAATGCAATCCTATCAAATCCTTTAGATTTATGTGATTTGATCTCAAACTAAGCACATAATCACATTAATATAAGTCATTAGAACAAAATTTCACGTTTAATTTCACCTAATCGCCTTAGGTTTTGAGAGAAATTATCAAGACATAGTCGCCAATTTTGTTGCCTTCTCCATCATCACTATAAGCATCACCGTCATTTTTAGTTTTGATTTTATTCAATTGATGAAGGCAAAGTAGTTATCTTGAGTCTCTTTAGCGTCAAAAGCCATCATTGCAGACTTGGAAGTTTGCCTTGCTACGGGATTCTCTTAACAAAGGAAGTAGAAAGACAACCTTGTTAATCATGTATGAATCCTGTTTGGATTTAGATTTTTGGAGTCAATCACGGTTACATGGAAATGGGCTAGGTGTTGGATTCACTACAACAAATTATACCTTTAATAGCAATTATTTAATGACAATTAAAAATTGTCATTAATTTGTGCAAAATTTGAATATTTACCAACAATTATATAATTGCTGCTAATTAATTTTTTTTAGTAGCAATTATAATTAATGGCCACTAAAATTTAAGTAATTACAGGCAAAAAAAATTTAAATCAATTCACTAAATTAATAAAAATATAGGTAATCAAATTTCACTTAAAAGTTAATTAACTTTTAATTTTTAATTACTTAGGCATGACATTATTTCTTCTTCTTTAGCTTCCCATAATTTCTTCTTCATTTCTCCTGAACCCTAGTGCCAAGCTATGCTCAAGGTCCACGCTGATTCTCTAAACTTCCTACAATCACAGCATTTCTGTAGCTATTGCATCAATTTTTGCGAATTTCTTCCTCTAGGTCGAGCCATTGTTAAAGCTCCCATCTCCACCTCGTTCTATTCATCTAAAGATAGCAATTCAAGTTTCTTGATTAGAAATTATTTCCTAAATGATTTGAAATTATTGTGAGTTTAGTCATTCGGATTGTCTTCCTAAGCAATCCTCTTCCTTTTCTTCTTCCACCACTAGTATAAATTTGCACAATAGAGTTGCAGTTTACACCATATATTAAATCATATTGACATTTTAATATTTGATTGCAACATAATATCTTTTTCTTTGTTAGATTCCTGGGAATAGGAAAATAGATTTTAACGGTGCAATTACAACTATGTAACTTGATTTTTAAGATTTCGAATCAAAATGCCTTCCATTAATTGCAACTTCTTTTTTTTTTCCCCTTCCAAATTGGGAATTTGGAAGTTTTTATGCTGTAAATTGGATGCTATCTGTTTATTGTATGGTAGAGTCTCTATTTTAGAATTAGACAAATGTCATCCTAGCCTCTGTTTCCCCTCTCACGATATTCATTGATTGTTGTCTTGTATGAACTTTTGATCTACTTTCCCTATGTATTATCTATTTAAATTTCCTTTGAATTTGCAAAGAACTTTGAAAATTCAGAAGCAGTTCTTAATGCTATGAGAGAAGCTATCATAATGCTGCAGTAAATACTATGTGTCCAAACAGAAGAAAATGCTTACCATCCTCTGCTCTAAATTGCAGGCAAACTAACTTTTTCTTAGATATTTGCAAAACCTTTGAGAGGAGAACACCATAATTCATATTGCTAACATGAATAATGATGAAAAATTAATGGTGATTGTCTTTTTGCATTATCAAAGATAGTAATATTTACTGAGCACAATATTTTTACGTAGTGTTTTGCTTAATGTGGCTGTGCTTCGCATGACTAAGCTGCCAAATGTAATATGTACATATATATATATTTATATATTCTTTTTCCCTCTTAAACTGACTTTGCGCTATCCTGGCTTTCATGTGTCTTGATAGAATTTGGACAAGGCGATTGACCACAAAGCACTGTATGATACTGTTGCGCGCCTAGCACGCCTAATTGGCAAGTGCACCAGCCGTTACAAGTAATAAAGTGATGAAGTAGAGTGTCGATCCCACGAGGATTGATTTGATTAATTTACAAATTTTGACCTAACTTAGGCGTTAATTGAAAGAAAAGTGAGTTTTGTGAAAATTAATAAAAATAGAAAATAAAATTTCTAACTAGTGGGGGAAATTAAGAGATTATGCAAGAGAGAGATTTTAAGTGAAAATATGTGAGAGACACCGTTGGGGAAGATGATTTCGCAATACCAACTTAATTTTGCTTGATATTAATGAATTAAAATAGAATCTAGAGTTGCTAAAATATATGAGATAGCAAGATTTCCAAACTATTAACCTTCCTACCGGACCGGCTAATCTATCTTGAAAGTGAATATCTTCGTCGGTCTCTACCGAGCCCCGCCTAATTTACTCAATTTCAAAATGCATTAAGATTAGTGAAATCCCTTTTCGGTTAAGTATCCTACGGACTACCTAAATAGACCACACAATAGAAATTAGGCATTCTACCGAACTACCCAATCTTAATTGTGTCAAACAATGCATTGACTCGTAATTGAAAATTACATTCAAAATTCAATTCAGTTAAAATCAATAAATCCCACCTAGCCACTCCTACCGGACGATAACAAGGTTGAAAATATTAATTATAAACTGAATAGCATTAAGATTAGCAAAATTTGATCTCATTAATTAGCTTTTCTTCAATTTTTCACAAATCAGCTTTGCAAATAATCTGAAATTTAAACTTAATCCTTCTTGACATGCCATACTAAGCTGAAAATCATAATATCTAGCAAACACCCTTAAGCTCACAAACTGAAAAAAAATTCAGAACCTAGAATCAACAATTTCAATGCATATTATCAAGCAAAATCAAGTGGTAAAACTACATCATTCCCCCAACAAAAGAAATCACCCCATCATGTTGCACAAAGCTTTAACAATACATTCAACATTCATCATGGGTTCATGCATTTTGAAATTGAAAACAAAATCAGAAATGTGCTGAAAGTGTTACAAAAACAAAGAGAGAAGCTAATTTGAAGGAAAATCTGTAGCTTGTTCTTCTAGTTCTCTTCTCCCTCTCTTCAGCTCCTCCCCTGCTGATTTTCGTGCCTCCCTTGCTGCAATTTCGTGGCTCTTTTCTGTTGTATTTCGTGCCTCTCTAGCTGTAGAACCAGCTCCCAAAACTTCCTCCCTCAAGCTGTAACCTGCTGCTGGAAAAAACCCTCATGCTGTCTCCACTCGTATTCCCCTGTGTGCTGTAATTTAGTGGCAGACCAAAAACTCCAGAAAACCCTCCTCCCTCAAGCTGAATAATCACTTTCTCACCCACTCCTGCCATCCTCTGCACAGCCATGCTCAGCCCATACCTAGACAGCAGCAACCCTTCCAAGCAATCATCAATCCTGTTGGTTTTCGATGGAATGGAGTGGTTCAGCTCGTTGGCTTTGAATTCTAATGGTCATGCATTGTTGCAAGAATTGCAACTCAGTTGGATCCCTAATTAGGGTTATGGGCGTGGGTCTGGATCCTCCATACGGGTCATGAGTGTTTGGATTTGGATCTGCAAACTCTGATGTTGCTGTTGCTGCTGAATTTGCAAGTCTGTTGCTTCTTTTCCAAAATTTCGGACATCTTACAGGCTGAATTGACCGAGGCCAAAACATAAAAGTTGTAGAATTCGTTCTTATCTTTCTAATGCCTTTTGAATCATCACAATCGAATTTTCTACCTCAAGTTATGAATTTTTTTCTTCCAACACGCAGCTGTTAAAAATCTGCATAACTGCTCTGACTGCTGCAACTGTTTGCTAAATTTTGAGCCCTTTCTATGCTAAATTAGATTTTGAGCATAACATGAAAGTTGTGGAGCTTTTCCTGAGTTTCCAAAACATCTTAAATCATCTTGATCTGAATTTTCTACCTCAAGTTATGATGTTTCTTCTACAACTGAACTGGACCATGGAGTGAAATTCTGCAGAACTGAAATTAAGCATAGGATGAGGCTTTTATCTGATATTTGGGCAGCTTACATTCTGGATTAAGTGAGCCCCAAACATGAAAATTATAGCTTTTCTTCTTATCTTCCAACGAGTCTTGAATCAGCTCAATCTGAATTTTCTACCTCAGGTTGTGATTCTTTCTCCAAAACAGCAGCAAGCAGTAAAACTGCTGCTGCTGCTTCAGTACTGATGAAGTTGTTCCTGAATTTTCGAGCATTCTATATTCTGAATTTGACCAAGCTTGAACATGAAAATTGTAGAACTAGTTTTCAGCTTTCCAAAAAATCTTGAATCATCCCAATCCCAATTTTTTTAGCTCAAGATATGAATTTTCTTCTCCAAGCTGCATTCTTCTAAAATCTGCTGCTACTCTTGCAAGCTGCCAACTTTTGTCCTTCAATTTCGAGAATCTTATGTGCAGAACTGGATTGAGATCAAAGCATGAAAATTTTAGCTTTCTCTCTTAGCTTTCCAATGCCTCAAGAATACCTCAATCCGAATTTTTTAGCCAGAGTTATGACATTTTGTTCAAAACAGCAGCAAGCAGTAAAACTGCTGCTGCTGCTGTTGCACTGTTGCTGCACTGCTGCTGCTGCATTTTGCTAATTTTAGAGGGCCTTCTGGGCTGAACTAGACTGAGGTCAAAACATAAAAATTGTAGATCATTTTCTTGCCTTTTCAAAACTTCTTGAATTGCCCCAATCCGAGTTTCCTAGCTCCAGTTATGAAGATTTTTCTCCAGCCTACTGTTGTTGCAACTCCACTTGCACATCAAAAATGTCATTTCCTTGAAATTAGGCTCCAATTAAGCTTGGATTGACCCAAAACCTTCCTAGCAAATTTGTTAAGTCACAATGAACTTTATAAAAGGTTCAGGCTTGGTCTCCAAACCTCATTTTTTGATTTGACCCTCCAATGACCTAGTTTTCACTTGAAAAGTTGAAAACTTGACTCACTTCATTTCAAGCAACAAATTCCCTTGAATTTACTCAAAATCATCTCATGCAACTTTGTTAAGTTGGATTGGAATACTTAAAGCCTTGAAACTAGTTTCCATGCTCCACATTGCATTTTGACCTATTGAAGCCCAAATTGACCAAAGTGAGAAAACTTGAGATTTAACACAAAAATTTTCAATAAAGCTCAATTTTAATAAAAACTATTAATTTCACTCAAATTAAGGGAGAATAAAGAAATCAAAAGAATTTAGGCATTTTGTATCCCATTTTAGCTTAAAGTAGTGAAAAATACTTGATAAATCCAATAAAATTGAGCACAAAAGTATAATGTAAATTGGATTTATCAGATACCTTTTCATCTTTGGGAACTTTCTTTCTTGTAAGGTGGCTACTGATTCCTCCGGCAATCAAAGGCTATGGATTTGTGCAATATGATATGAGGAGGTTGCCCAAAAGGCTAATGGGATAAATAGGGGATCAGGATTTGCTGCATTTTCTACTCTGAAGAGGCATCTAGAGCTATAGGTTAATGATTCTTCTACATTTTAGATTTTTCATGATAGGAACTACTATTGCTGCTATTTTTCTTGTTGTCAATAGACGATTTCTACTATTATGAGAGCATTTCATAAGGCCCCTTTTACTTCTCATTAGAATTTTCATGATAGAAACTACTATTGCTATGTTTTTCTTATTGTCAATAGATGATTTCTGCTATATGGGAACATTTCACAAGGCCCTTTTTACTTCTCATAAGTTTTACTAATGCTGATCTTCTTTTTATTTATTTATTTATTTTAATTCTAATTGTGGTAGCTTTTCGAGATGAACGGAAAAATGGCTGTCAACAAACCTCCTTATGTTGCCCATGCACAATGAAAAGATGATAGAAGAGCAATATTACAAGTACACACATTAGCATTATTGCATATTCTTCTAAACTGTAGAGTAACTATAAGAAACATAGAAGAAACTGTATTAGTGGTTATACGACGCAAATGTACAATTACCTATGTAGTCTTCATTGCAGTTCACAGGTTTGTGAAGGAAAAAAATCAATAAATAATTTCATAGTCTTCCAAGATTTTTTTTTGGGCCTAAGAGAGAAGGCATTTGTTAGATGAATGACAAATAAATAGATGGTTATCTTGTGTGCGCGCGAGTGCATGTGTGTGTATGTGCTTTTATTCTTTGGGAGAGTTGGGGTGGGGTGGGGGTTTACATTCTCTTTTGGTCATTGGATATAACTTTACGTGGGAAAAATATGGCTAAGTAAGTATAAATGGTTATTATGTTTTTTGCAGGTTCAATTTTCTCAAATGTGTCCTATTGCAATGGCACTTCAGTTGCTCCATGGATGCCAATATACCCCCAAAGTGGCCTTGGTATTGGGCAACAAATATTCTATGGACAAGCTCCTCCTGCTATTATACCTTCCAAGTAATTACATTCTTTATGATTTTTGTCGTAGTACATACTTTGGATGTTTGTCGCTTATTAAAACATTTGAATATTCAGTTTATGGTTGATTGAATTATATTCTTATGTTAATAAAAATCCACAGCTTTTCTTGTTTGTAAATATATGGTGAAAGGGCACTCAAATATGGAGATTCCAATATTATTTAAAAATACATTTAATATGTCTTTTGGACCCGTTCAAAGATCATCTGGTTAATCTTATCTTTTTTAGCACCTAAAGATTGTTAATTGGTATAAAACTGAGAAAATCATATAGTGAGTGTCCAGGGTTTGAAACTGAAATGTGCCCTATGTTCTGTCAGCCTGGTTTTGGGTATCAGCAACAATTGGTTACAGGCATGAGGCTTGGTGGAGGCATGCTTTCTATGCCTTATGGGGGAATGTCTCAACCAGTTCCTATTGGGGCTTTGGCTTCTGCCCTTGCAAATGCCTCTCCTGCAAATAAAGGATGGTAAGCATTTTATAACATCCTGATATATTTACTTAGGCAATTGACTTGAGTAAATTTCATCCTAAAACATTTTAATAAGTTAATGGCCTTAAATTTCACACCACGCCCTTTTGTGTTTGCAGGTGCAAATCACCTGCTTAATGTAAGCTTTGATGCTAGATCTGCTCTTGATAGAATTTATGCTCAAGTTGGTGTAAAGGAGCTAAAAAGAATTTCCCCATTGAGAAGGTAAAGATTTTTACCCTAGATTTGCTATGTTAAAAAATCGTCCTTTGTTGCGCTTTAAATGGTTGAACTCGTTATTTTCATCAATACTAATAGCATTGGAAATATGCAGGTGGAAACTTGAGGAAATTGATGCTGCTTTGTCAAACTTGGCCTTCAAGACAAGGCATGCCATGTCACTTATAAATCCTGCGAAGACACGAGTTGTTGTTTTAATTTTTGAAATGCATGTAATTCTCTATGTATATATTTTTGTTTTAGTATTTGATTCCCCAGATCTCAGAAGATATATTTCAATTTTTGTTCCTTTTGTTTCAACTGTACTCTGCCATGAGATAATGAGTTGGATGTGCCACATCTTCTTGCAAATTATTTTTTGTAAATTGGATGTGCAACAAGACAATGAGTAATGGAACTTCTTTGTTCCTAGTGATAGGGATCTAGTTATAACTTTGATAACAATTTTTTCAATTTTTCAAGTATATAATTATTATCATAAATTAAAGTTTTTAATAGTAATAACAATTATTGGTATATAAGTGTTGTTATAAATTTAAGTTTTTAGGAGTAATAACAATTGTTGGTGTATAATTGTTATTCTAAATTAAACTTTTAACAGTAATAATAATTGTTGTTATAAATTACACTTTTAGCAGCAATAATAATTGGTAGTATATAATTGTTGTTATAAATTAAAATTTTTAGTAGTAATAACAATTGTTGACATATAATTGTTAGTATAAATTAAAATTTTTAGTGGCAATAAACAAGATCTTTACCAGCTAAAGGATAATTGCTATTTAACCTTTTAGCGACACTGGATACAGAGGCAATAATCTAATTACTAGTAAAGTTTTTACCAACAATAAGAATTACCACTAATATATATTATAGTTGCCACTAAAAGTATTATTTGATATAGTGATTGTGATATAGACCCCATATTGGGTCTGTATCTGGGTGATGGTTCTAGGTTTCGGTTTAAGGGTTTTGAGATGATTTTGAAATTATAGGTTCAGATCTAATGAAACTAGAATAGTAACTGAGAATATAGATTTTAGATTTGTTTTTGGGTTGTGAAATCGGACCCAAGAGATTGGGTAATGAATATTGATCTAGATTTAAATTTGAGTTTTGGATCTAATTTTTGTGCAATGACTTATATTTTGAACTTGGATAGTAAATTTAGATTTTGTATATAGATTTAAAAAGTGGATTTCATTAATGGATTTGGATTGGATTTCAAATGGAGACTTGGACCTTTAAATATTAATAATAATAACAATAATGACAACAACAATATAATATATTGAAATTGAGCTTATATTAGTATTCTAATTTTGGAATTAATGGGTTAGATTTGGATTTCTAGAATTAGATTGAGTCCTTGGATTTGAACTCCAGATTTTAGGATCCAAGTATAAAACTAGGTTTTTCTTTAAGAGAAGTAAATAATAAATATAGAAATATTGAACTTGGATTGGGGTTTTTGGATCTCGAGATCTAAACTTAGTTTTAGATTTGAATTATCTCAACCAAACGAGTTTGACTAAGAGTTTCTACAATAAATCAAACTTTTAAGTACTTCGAGATTCTAATTTAGAAATGTTATCGCTCTTGTGGTTTTAGTTGCTCAAAAATTCCTCGTTGAGCCTACATTATTAAAGATCAAATCATTTGATTCCAACATATTTAGTGAGTAATAATGCATATTTATGAGCATTTAATGTTTTACATATCTGTTATACATTCTAATTTTCATAATATATCTAATTTCTCTAAATTGAATTAAATTTTGTTATAAAACAATAACAAGGGACATGTATGAAAATTTTGAAATTGTTTTGGAAAAACTATATGTTATTTATGTTTGATTTTGTTATATCCGTAAATGGAAAATTCTGTTAAACTGTTCTATTATTTCTGGAAAACTGTTTTTAAGGGAGTTTTGGAGTTTAAAATGCTGTAACTAGCAACAGTAGGCATTAGATTAGGTATCCTAACTTGTATATCTGTATACTGGCAAATTGATGTGTTGCCATTCCGTTTCACGGCATACTAAGTGTCTTGTTCTGTTTCACGGTAGACTAAGTGTTGCTGCTCTGTTTCATGGTAGACTAAGTGTTGTCATTCCTTTTCTAGCCAACTATGAGTTGTTGATCCGATTTCTGATATTTGTTACTTTTTGGATTACAAACTCACAAAATTATGAATGTTTATTAAAATATGTTTTTAGTAAGTTATCTGTTATATCTTTATACATGTTTCTTATTCTCATAAATACATATTATTATTCACTGGTATGTATATTCACCCTTATATTTTTTCACCTTCAAAGTTTAATAGTTCAATGGATCTTACTACTTGAGAGGAGTCCGTTATCTTTGCTATCTTTTACTTTTGGGACTGAAAAAGTTAGTTATTTAGTTTTCTGTCAGACTTTATATTCTTGGATTCTTAGAAACTCTATTTGACTGCAAACAGATTTTTCTGCTATGTATTGACAATTTAGTTATTATTTGAAATAAATTTTATTCGTTTTATATTAGAATTTTATTTAGTTAAATTTTGAATTTTCTATCAGGCTTGCAAGGTTGGAATTTTATATAATCCTAACGCCAGTTACGAATCCAACTTCTGGTCGCAACACAAACACATTGAATTGGTTGGTCTAGTATGTCTAACTAAGAGAGGTAAAAGCCCCCTATTGCTATCAACATTGACAATTTCAATTTGGCATTTGCTATTTAGCTCTATTATGATTCCCTAGCTATGTTATTGGGGTAGAAATTGGCCATCTCTTAGCTCACTTGGGAAGACAAGGTACTTTACAACCTCCTTTGTCAAGCAATGATATGATCTTTGTAATATTCCAAACTGAAGTTGGGTTGTAAACTATCATTCATCATTTCGGGAAGATAAATAAGGGGCTAGATAGGGAAAATTAGATAAGAGATGAATAGTAAATATAATAAGTATTATGTAGGCATCTTATTGTCATAGGAATCCTCAAGTCTAGTCTGAAATTTGTGATCTCTTTTCTGGGTAATTTTAGGTAGTCTCTAGTCCAAACTAGACCAGGTCAAAACATGAAAATTGTGGACTTTCAAGTTAGAGAATCATAGGTTTTGGAATCAATCTAATCTGATCACTCAAGCACAAGTTATAAGCATTTCATGAAAGAGGCCCCAAGGGGTTGATTGTAGAACAAGTGATAACTTTGACTCATTGCTAAGCTAGATTCGGCCTTTCTCTAGTCAAAATTAGGTGTAAATCAAAATAAAAAAAGTTATGAGCCCTTGAAATAGATTTATAACCTAATTTAAATGATATTGATTTGAGTTGTGTAACTCAAGTTATAGCCCAAAAATCGAGGAAACGTTCAATGAGAGTTTTTATACTGATAGCCCAAATTTCAGGCCAATTTTGAACCTTCTACTTGCAGAATTAGACCAAGTCCAGAACATAAAAATTTTATCCCATCAAGTTAGCTTTAAACCCTTTTTGAATTAGGTCATTGCGAGTTTTGTAGCTTTAAATGTTGGCATTTTATTATAGATAGTACAAGGAAAGCAATGGTAAAAAGGAAAGGAGTATAAAAGTAATTTAATAGGCATGTGGGGCCCACTTCCACCAACCTAAGGGGTCTATAAACACCCCTTGGGAACCTCCAACTATAGCATAGAGCAACCAAGGGAGAGGGAAGAGAAAGGGGAGAAAGAGGAAGAAGAAAAGAAAAGAAGAAGAGAAGGGAAGGAAGAAAGGTAAGTAAAACATAAAAATTTCTAGTTTATGAAAGTTTATGCATATTTTTTATACAATATGCATAGTAGAAGTTTATGTATATTTCTCATATATTATGTAAAATCCTTCCATGTTTTATTACATGTAGGAGTTGTATGCCATTATTAGCTTCAGAAGCATGCTAGAATAATAGGAAGAACTGAAATTGTAAGAAAAGCATTTAAGATTAAAACTTCAAGATAAGTTTAGAATTAGCTTAAATTTTCCATGAATTATTTCATATTCCTTTAAAGTTTTATAAGTTTATGGAATACTAGGGTACAATATCAAGGGTAGCCGAATCATAGGAAGGGAAAAAGTTAAGTATAGAAAATGAAGATTAAACAAACACCTAAGGGTAATAGAATAGGAAAATAATAATTAGGTTATCTACATCTTTCAACATGCATTTTCATTATGCATTTAGAATATATAACTTATATCTGTATACGATTAACTTATATGAAAAGGGAAAATAAATATAAGAAAACCTTTGGTCAACTTTCAAGGCCAGATAGCAAATTGCATATTAGGTGAGTGGTATGTTTTTAATCTTAGTTATTTTTCAAAATATGTTTTCTAATAAATAAAATCTATTTTTTCAAAAATATTCTATGTTGATATATAAAAATAGAAACACGTCAGCTATGTTTCAATTTTAGCCATATGATGGATTTGATGATATTTATGATTTTTCTGATATCTTGTGCTTCGGCACCAAAGTTAAACATTGGGCAACCACCCGAGGCAGGTGGTAGTTTTATATACATCATCGTATATGACATAGCATAGTATTTGAATCCCGTAGAGGATTCTAGAGTATTATAGAGGACATAGACTGTGTTAGTTTAGTCAAGGGAATGGCAACAACCTTTAGTGTAGATTACACACTGTAGTAGCGCCTAGCATATTTTATTGATTTATATGATTTACTGCCCCCATAGATGCACCATTATCAGTTGTGCATTTTTGAAAGACCATACACATGATATATGCACCATGATTCTTATGATTTCAAATTTTTTATGTTTTTCTGATTTCTTCAAATGCATGGACTGATATCTTGATTAATGATTACTATGTAAACATGATGTTCTGATATAGATACGATTCTCCTGATTTGAGTTTATTTGTTATGATATGCTTATGGAATTTTATGAAAAAGTATGTTTAGCTAGTATGCGAGTAAAATCTGACTATCTCCACTAAGATTAGGCCATGTGCCATTCACTGAGATGCAAGTTTCACACTTTTCCCTCATCCCCCATGTAGGTATTAAAAAAGAATAGTCAGGGTAGTGGTTGTATTCAGCCATGCATTGCATATAATGGAGGTTGGGCCAGCATAGTAAGTGACAGTCTTATTGTTGACTAAGGTAACAATGAAACAATAGAATAGACAATGTATGACATTGATAAGGGTTATAGTAACTGACAGGCCATTGTACCGCTAGCACAGCGTGCGTTAGTTACTGCTCGACTGTCATATCTCGCTTGGGGATTAGGGTGGGGTGTGACAATCTTCTTCATGTTTACTTGGTTAAGCTGCTAGTACTATTATTGTTGTTGCTGCTACTATTGTTAGAATTGTTATTTTCTTCATTTCTATCTTTGTAATGTTCTACTCTTAGCGTTGCAATGCTCTTTTTTCATTTGTAAATGTGATGCTCTATCTATTGTTAGTTTGCAATGGTCTACTCTTGGTGATGCTCTATATGTGTATCTCTTTATTTTTGCATGAAATTTTTTCTAATTTTCTCCCATGATCTTGACTGGAGGGGGGATTCCAGTTTATTCAGTAAATTGACTCATCTCAAATTGGGTCTCCTTTTGACTTCGGATTCTTTAAAACGATGAAGATCGAGAGGAGTTTGGCTCTTGAAGGAGTTCTTGTTGTCTTTAGATTCTTTGAAGCGTGTGTTGGTTGCTGAGGGTTTGGTTTTGATTGATTGTTGCCATGCTATCGTCCTCTTCGTCATAGTTCAAATCAGTCTCATTACCTTGGCTGGGCATCTTGTAGAAAATAAAGAATAGAAACTAGAAAGTAGAGCATAGAAACCGAAGGGGAATTCATAGAAATAAAAGAGGAAGATGTAGAAGACAATGAAACACAAAAAGACAGGAAGTAACACAAGGTTGCATCTGCCCAACAAGAGGTTTCAAGAATGAGCAAAATTGCAAATGTTGTTTGTCAATGCTGATAGGAATAGGAGGATTCTGCCTCGCTCAGTTGGACACATTGAAATGTGTCCAACCCAGTTGAGACCGTTTCAAAGACAAAAGTATTATTTTAAAATAAAAATAAGACTGATTGTTATTTGAATATATCTTGAGAAATGGTGTTTACCCTATTTTCTATCTTTGGGTGGTTAATTAGTTTAAAATGTAACATGGGCCCTAGAGAATCGATGGACTAGGTGTTAAAAGGTGCAAAGCCAATTAGGCTATCGACATGCTGGATCTGACTTTGCCTAGCGTGGCCGATTAAGAATTATTGAAGTTTTGGCCTAGAAGTAAACAAAAGAAATTGTTTTATTTTTAAAATAATTTTTAACATTAAAAATTTTAAAAAAATTATACCTAATTCACTTATTTTAGAAATTTTTAACTTTTAAACTCGTTTTTTTAATTGTCTTCCAAGTATTTTATTGGAACAAAAAGTAAATAAAAAATAAAGAACATCGTCGGACGCACGTCCATGTCTCCAAGTTTGGCGTCCGTAACAATAGATAATTGGCAAGCCAATCCAAAGACTCTCCAACGGGCCCACGTTTATGGATGATTGTGTAGATGAGATCAGCATTACATTCTATGGATTGGATTTGATATGAAACCGATAGATCTCATTCGGGTCCATTGCATTCGCAAGCCGTGGGCCCTCGTTGGGATCCCCATCTGCTAACTCCAAAACTCCAATTGAGATGAAAAAACTGGAACAGCTAAGATGAAATAAAAGTAGAGGTTGGATGCCCAACCCCGTTTGGCATTGGAGTAATTGGAAGCTTTATTCCATGTGCAATCTTCTTTCTTTCATAAGAGTGTTTTCTGTTATAGTTTATGTATGGTTGTAAGAGTAATTACATTTTTGTTTTGTAATAGTTTAATGTTTACTAAAATAGTAGCTTGACCAAACACACCTCAGAATTAATAAAAATTACATACTGAAGTTCATATGGTAGCGATTTTAAAATGGGTGCAACGGTCATTTAATTTACAGGACACTCAGTGAAGAATTATGTACAAGAATTGTGTGTCATGGATTGTTAAAGAATCTGTAAAGGAGTGTCACAAGACTACTTGTTATGCATGAGTTTTTGGGATGGACAATGGTTTGTTAAGAATAACTAATATTAGGCCGTTATCGATATGATATATTAAATAATGTGAAATTTGTGGTCTATATGGGTACAAGATATACATATATAAATATAAACATAAAAATATACAAAATATATATAAATTTGATGTGTGTGTGTGTGTATATAATAGGAATTTTACAATATACAATATTTTTTTATTGAAAAAGTTTAGGGGTAAATTCCAAAATCTTTATATTGGGCATTTTGAAAAAAAAAATAAATGAAGGAAGAATTTGGTTCAAAGGATTTTTATTTTTATTTTTTGCCTTCAACTTTGGCTTAATACAGAATTTGATTGACAGAGGTTTAAAAATATTTCGAATTTTTTTGGAAACTCTTGATAAGTACCTCTCATGGAGGTCATTTAATGGTGGCTCGACCGAATTTGGGACTTCTCTCATGTTTTTATTTTTTTATTTGTGTTAACAAATTATTTGTATCCTATAATTTTTAAATAAAAATAGCAAGAAGTTTTTATAAAGTAAACATAACATTGCACTCATTGAAATCTTTGAATATATTTTTTTACAGTCTCAAATACACACATATCTATTTTTGATACTAAAATTTTAAAAATATTATTATTTTAAATTATATATCAGGAGCATATATTTTGAAAAAAAAATAATATATTCTTGAAAATGAGTACAATTCCAAAGCTGTATCTAGTTTTAAAAGAATTTTCTTCGCTTTTATTAAAAAAAATTTACTTTCTCACTCTCACTTTCTTACATAAGCACAATTATACACACACACATGTATGTATATTATATACATATATAAACACACACATGAATACATGCACGTGTGCCCACAAACACGTACATATATATTTTAATCACTCATATATTAATTTTGTCAACTTTATTTCTTACATCATTTCTTAATTTACTTTTTTTATTTTTATCAATATCTAATGTTCTAATTTTTTTTTTAAATTAGTCTTAAAAAAGTATGTTAAAGAAATAAAAATACAATTATGTCTAAAATGTTATATCTTAAAAATATTTTTTAATTTTAAAAATGTGTGATTTTAAAATAAAAAAAGAACGGCTTTTATTTTCTTAAACCGAATTACATGCAATTGATTTGAAATACAGCAAATGGTGCTTTGCCTATTGTTGTCAAGCCTGGTATGACCGACGATAGAGGAAGATAAACTATACGTTGTATTTAAGGCTGGATGCTGGCTTAGTAGGACAATATCATTGCTTGCCTGGTATGTATCACATGTGTCACAATTTTATATAATATATTAAGCAGTCATAATAATGTAAATGGGTTAGGTTTTGGAAAAGATATTGAAATTTTAATATTTATAGTTAAAAAGAATTTATATTTATATTTATTTCTACATCCAAATAGATGAAACATTATTTATTTAAATTCAAATATTATTTACTTATATCATATTTATATCTATTTAAATATTATTTACCCTTGTTATGTCCATATTATTTTAAATACTGTTTTCTGATATTCATTTCCCTTTAACTCCTCTTAAATAATTTAGTATATAATGTGTAACATTATTATTGAAATTGGAGAGAATCTATTATGTTCCAAAACTAGGCATGTGACTAGCATTGACGCTAGTTTCCCAACTCTGGTAAGCCTCAAAGCGAACAACCTTCATAATACACAACTTGTCATAATTACCAAGATGTATACAATCAGGAAGAACCTGTCTAACAACTAATAGAGCAATTCTAAAAGTATGGGAGACCTCAAAGCGAACAACCTTCATAATACACAACTTGTCATAATTACCAAGATGTATACAATCAGGAAGAACCTGTCTAACAACTAATAGAGCAATTCTAAAAGTATGGGAGACGTAAGGAACAAAACCTGTATATCAGTAGCAACTTGTCAAAAATTCACGTGCTTGATCAAGAAGTACGTCAAACAGAGAGACCCACACTATGATCTGAAAAAATATTGGGAAATGGGTGAGTACAACTTAGTGAATGATAATCTGACTCTAGTCATGCTAAGACATACATTGTGAAATGTGTTAAAACATATACATATCTATGACAGTGAGCAAACAAACACGTCTTTGAAAAACCATACATATATGCTTCACTAATCCAAAAACATATGAGAGCATCGGGGAATCAAAATCACATCATACGATAGAGTGTATCATACCAGAGGTAACACATACTACATATCACACATATCACATATCGTATATCGGGATTTCATACTAAATTAGAACTAAAATCAAAGCCATAGCCATAATTAGAACCAGAATACATATAAGGCACATAGTGCTTGAACACAACCATGTCCATTTGAGTTGAACTTGAAATAACTCCTCTTACAAAATTTTAGAAAACACATATATACATTATAATAGAGGCATATTTTTATATCAACAAAGGAATTCAAAAGCTCACTTAATATTTTTAAAACAAACTAAATACTTGTCCCAGAATTTAGTTTTCAAAACCAATCATATATTTCAAAACAGATAAACAATAGTCAGAATCAAAACATATGCATAGAGAAACTATTATCACTCACTATACAAAAACTAGCCGAATTTCCTAGGTACCCTCGGCAACTAAAACAGCTCTCATCGAGATATCTGTAACCACAATGACATATATCAAAATCAGATTCAAAACTGAAACTGTTCCAAAACTCAGTTTCCCTGACTCAGTTCTCGATTCCACCCTAACCCTTGGTACACACCCCCAAGGTTTATTATTTAACACTTGAAACATGAATTAATCTCACGTAAAAACCCTAAAATTGAAGTGAACCGACACTAAATATACCCAAACCAACTTGAAACGACTTGAATATGCCCTAAATACCATTGAATTAAGCTGAACCGGACCAAAATACCTTAGAACCGGGTTGAACTGAATTAGAATCCCTAGAACCGAGTCGAACCGAGCCAAACCCCCCCCCCCCCAAAAAAAAGGATTGAACCTAGCTCGAACACCCCTAAACTAGACCGAACTGACCTTAAAACCCCTTGAACCAAACTAAATCGAGCCTAAAACCCCTGAACCAAATTGAACTAGGCCCAAAACCCCCTGAACTGGGATGAATGGGGCCAAAACCACCTAAATCGGTTTAAACCAAGCCTAAAACCAGTTGAATTGGATTAAAACTCTCCTAATTTCCCTTGAACTAGTCTGATACCTTCTTATTTTCCTATGAACTAGACCTATCCAATTAATTATTTTAAGAAACCGAAGTGAACCGAATCGAAAACCAAAATATCTAATTGAATTGGTTTCAAATTGCCCAGAAGTAGACCAAATCAAACTTAAAAACCTTAGAACCAGGGTGAATCGGACTAATATGCCCTAAACGGGATAGGAAAATTTAAGAAAATAATTAAATCAATTAAAACTGGCCTGAGTTAGCTCACTAAGCCTAGTTATACCACTGAGCCGCCCTAGCCAACTCATACAAACCCAGATGCAATCCGAGTCCTCCTTTACTTGGCAACTTGGGTCCGAACCTGGTTTCCTACACCCAAATACCTGAACAACCCAAACTAAAAGTTAAAACTTAACCCCATTCCAAATCCAACAAAAGCTAAAAAATAACACCTGATCTAATTCATACACATGATTTTGGAAAGAATTCCTAAATCAATTGATTGATATCTAAGAAAATTACCTGAAAATTTGAAGGTGAGAACCTTACGGAACTGTCGGCCAAAAATTGCACAATTTCTCCAATTTCTGAGAGCATGAACTAAAATTGATCAAGGAGAAGTGTGGGGGGAATGAATACACACATATCTGTATATATAGATGTGTACAGTGGCCACCGATTCAATGAAATTTTTCCAAAACTTTTAGTTGGTCACCGACTAGAAGTTTTTTGGGTTTTCCTCTTTCACCCCGAAATTTTTATTCATTTCAATTTCACCTAATCATATTTTGAGTTTGGTCCCCAATTTTTGTGCCTTTTTACTATGTACCCATTTGTTTATTTCCTTTCAATTTAGCCCATTGAATGTTTGATTTGCTCCCCCAATTTTCTGATTTCTTAATTAGATCCCCCAAATCCTTAATTTAATCATGAATGGCCTTCTAGATTTATAGTTTAACCCCAACTACTTTCATTTTGTGCAATCACGCCCTTAACATAAAAGTTTATAAAATTTCATTTTAAAAATTAAAATTAGGATCATTACAGAATCCCAAAAAAAATTACAATTTTGTTTGCAAAATTATAAGGATTGAGAAAGATAATTCTTTTTCTAACAAAAATAGATAATAATTACGTAAAAAGATAATTTTTTAATTCATTAATTTCTCAATAATTTTCTAAAACTAGGAAAAAAAGGTAAGGATGCATCATATTTTATTTTTTTCCTTTTCTTTTTATCTCTCAAGTTTCCTAAACACATTATTAAACTAATTATTTTTAACAAGTAAATTTTATTATTTTAAAATCAATTTAAATTTGATAGTGACTTTAAAATGAATTAGGGTCATCAAAACATAATTGGTGCAGATTATTTGCGTTTCTCCCCGTTCGCAATCATCTTTGAAAAATGGAGGACTCAAATATGCAAAAACAATTTCAATTGTATGTACTAAGAAGATAAAATTAAAATGTTCATAACCTTCAAATTAAATAGAGTCATGGAGAAATCTATGTTTACATATTATTGTTTTTTAGGGATACATTCTGAGCCTCCACTCTATTGACACTTAAGGGAACTATTGATCGTCATTGCAAATTTCCATTACCTTAATTGCTATGTGTTTTACTCTAAACCAATCAAAAACTTTAAATCTCTTCAAATTGGGTAGAATTAATTTATTGCAATTTTGGTATAATATTTTATTAGTATTTATTATTTATTTGTTCAAAATAAATTTTTCATCAAAAATGGGAATTTGTTGTTTGTTTAACATACATTTTAGATTTTAAAATTGAATAAATAAAATTAAATATATAAGACCACCAGATGTTATTAGATGCTATAGTGATGGATTGATGGATTTTTTTAATGTAAAGTTTCAAATTCAGATTTATAGTATGGTGGCATACAATTAGTTTTCTTTTTCTTTTTTAATGTTTTAACCATGCCCAAATATATCAAAATGTTAATTTCAATGAGATCAAGTATCAAAATGTTATTAAACTCGAATTTATTTATATGCCATTAACAATATTCTAAACATAATAAGTAATTACTAATTAAAGAAATTATGTAACTAGTTTTAAATTAATAACCAATACATTTAAATGTCACTTACATTTTGGTATCTAATTTGTTATATTATAAGTTTAACCTCTTGAACTTTGAGCCTTGAGCCTTGAAATAATTTGATCACCATGTTGCACTTCTAGCATACACATAAAATTATAATTTATAATACTTCGTTCTAACCATTTTATTGTTTATCAAATACTTAATATAATTGTTATTAAAGTTTAAGTGAGTAGTTACTAAAGTTTAGTTTCATCATTTTAATTTGTCTTTACTAGACATTATTTTCAATCTAATGATTACATATTTTCAAATAAATAGTTGAAATCCTTTTCTTTGTAAAATAATGTTTTATGAGTTTTAAAATATATATAAATTTTTAATATTATGTGTCTTATAAAATATATATGTGTGTGTATATATATATATATTGATATTATATACTAATATATATACATGTGTATGCATAATGGAAATACGAGATATGGGTATTCGGGAATTCAAATACAATTATATAAAAAAATCACACCCAAACTCAAACTCTTGGAAATTTATCAAGCTTAAACTGAACCCAAAAATCAAATCACAATAATCAAATCTAAATCCAAATCTGGTAAACAATTCAGTAACCACAAAACCTAAATCCATTTATACTCATAGGTGGCTAGTAGAATTATCTTAGAAATCCCTCAAGTTTAATCTGAACTAAACCCAAAAACCAGATTACAATCACCGAATGTGAATCCTAATCTGGAAAATGATTCGATACCAACAAAGGCTAAATCCATTACAATCTTAAGTAGTCAATAGAAGTGTCTCACTGAATTAAAATTAGTATTAAATATTCGAAGTGTACTAGGTACTAAATAGTCAAAGTAGTTACTGGAAACACTACTACGATAATATATCTCAATATGAGTTGTCCAGTAAAATAATTCCACATACAAACACATTCATTCCTATGCTGAAATGTGTGTTGCATCAGCATGAACAGATAGATTCTTCATTTCTATATAACAAATTTCCAAGAAGGTGCTGCTCTTAAGCTGTGGTCCATGATTGCTGTTAACAATAAGATAATCCCTCATTATTAATACGTGTCACTCAAAAATGCATGGCCAATTAACATATATATATAAGAGTAATGACAAGAACAGTCACTAGGAGGTTCCCTAATTAGAAATTATTTAGACAATTTTTTAATGTGAGGAGAGCCTAGAGGGAATAGTGATCATCTAAATATATTATAGTATGAGCTTGATGGGTTTAATTATTGCTTTATGGTCCTTGAAGATTTGAAAATTCTAATTAATGCTATTCTTTTCTTTTTTTCCTTTTTTAAGAAGAAACTTATTGAAGCTTTTGTCCTTGGGTTTCCCTTTTGAGGGACATGAGGCAGTACACATGAATAAATTGTGCAGCAATTTAACTTAACCTGCACTAACTCATAATATTTATGATTTGGGAACCATCATTGTGCAGAAGATTTATATATCAAGCTGTCTAAATTATTCCTATTTGGTAGACAATTTAAATTTTGTAAGAACAGCTTATGTGCTTTAGTGGTGAGGGGATCATTGGCTTTTTTTTTTTTTTTTTGTGATATAAAAGGTTAAGCGGGGAAGCCTAAGCCTCCAGGGCTTCAGAGTGGTCACCGGTAGAGCCCTTTCCAAGGGGTTTTCTCAAGATTCGAACCCCAATCTGGGTAAAGTCTGCTTGAATAGGTATCAGTCCATTTCCACTAATTCGAACCCCTTGGGCAGAGGATCACTGGCTTTACCATGTGCTGTCAATTACCCAATCTCTCCCCTGTCCAGGATATAATATGACAAAGAAAAAAAAACGAAAATTTCAAAGCCATGAAGCATATTAAATTTGAATTCAATAAAATCAGTCCCCTCCTTAGTTCTAATTTTTCATTAAAGATTGAATCATTACATTTTTGGCTGAAAAATCTTAAAACTTATACGCATAGAAAAGAATAATTGTTTCACATATTTTAATCTTGTTATAAGTTAACCAGAAAATAGTGTAAAATTATCTGCTAATGTTTAAGAAATCCTCCTATTTTCTTAAGATAAAAATGAGAATTTCTGTGTGAAATAAATCAGAGTTTCTGTCTAACAATCTAAAACATACTATTATACTTACTTGACGCATTTTAGAAATTTCAGGATTAAATATGTAATAAATGAAAGTATTGGGACCAAAATCGAGCTAGGATAAAACTATGAGATCAAAAGTGTAATTTTCCCTGGATGATAATCCAAGTAATCTGTGTTTTCAGATAGACAGAATGGAGTATTTCATATACAAAGAGCAAAAAACAGGTGCAGAATGGAGATAACCAAATACATTTGCAAGCATTAGGTCCAAGTAAGCTATAAGCACAAACCAACAAGTTCCGTCACTTAGTACACTTTCGATCCTTCCTGATTGAGAACCTTTAGGTTCCAACCACAACTAGTAACAAAAGGAAGCATTACGAAGCCAGACAAAAGTGAAAAGCTACTTAAGGAAAGCAGCATCAGTAGAAGGGATAAGATAGAGTTCCCTGGAGGGCACTTCTGCAATTTGCAGCCCAAGCCATTCCAAAATTTCCATGCACATGATCCTCCAAGTTCCACAGCCCATCCCATAGAATATGATTGTTTTCCTCAGTGATGGCCTCATGAGCTGGCACAGAAGCGCAAGCATTGAACACTGGATATGGGTGTAAGATGCCTTGCAATTCCTCAGCTATGTTACTGGGGTAGAAATTGGCCATCTCTTGGCTCACCTGAGCAACACAAGGCACTTTATAACCTTCTTCATCAAGCAATGATATGATCTTCTTCATGTCTACTTGGTTAAGCTGCTGCTGCTGTTGCTGCTGCTGAAACTGATGTTTTCTGAGGAGTCGTGATTTTGCCTTATCGGCGCTGTCTGAGGACGTTTTATCTTTCTTCTTAAAATGGGTTCTCCAGTAGTTCTTGATCTCATTGTCAGTTCTTCCTGGTAGGCTTCGCGCAATTGTCGACCACCTGTGATTTGATAACAATTCTTTTAGCGGCCATCTTTCTACCATATAAGTAAATGGTTATCTAACCTGAGAAATGGATAGAGAGAGAGAGAGAATGAGGTTCTCCAGATTTGAACATGGTAAAGGATGGAATTGAAGCGATCCAGTTAAAAAGTTAAAAAAGAAATGTTAATTAAATTTGAGAGCTAAGTAAAAAAATTCCAGTGCTTACCTGTTTCCCCACCTAGCATGAAGCTCGAGAATTATGGATTCTTCATGAGGGGTGATGTGGCCCCTCTTGAGATCTGGCCTCAGATAATTTACCCACCTTAGTCTACAGCTTTTTCCATTCCTTTTTAATCCTGCACAGCCAAACAATTGCAGATTTTAATACTCACAAGTGAAAATAAACACAGTGCCTTATGAATTATTACCATGAACTACCCCTATACATCTTAATTTACTTGGAGTCACTTGCATGATTCTTAATTTTCTATTCTACGGCCTCGTACATGATTAGACTCAGTGAGTTACAAAGGTAATATGGATCTAAGGCACACATATATGGTGAAGAATAGACACAAACAGATGAATGAGTTGCAAACTGAAGTAGGTTTGATGGATAAGAACCTGTAAGCCTAGCAACAGAGTTCCATCTTCCTTCACCATGTAACTTTACATATTCGATGAGCAACCTGTCTTCCTCAGCTGTCCAAGGTCCCTTCCTCCACCCTTCTTGCATCACTCCCCATCCAAACTCTTCTCCCATTACTACTTACTGTCCCAAAATGCAGCTGATTAAAGAAATTAATTCTTAACCTTCTGTGATGTATTAGCTAGTCCTGCTTTTTGTCTTGAATACTTCTGTTGTGACATGAGGCCCTGCTCCTGCTTCCATATTTATACATGCACACCTGCCCTACTTTCATTTTCTCCGGTCAATTGTTGTCCTTGTCATATTCATCAATATCCTCTCTCCATTACCATTCATAATTTTAACATTCTAAGTTACAAAAATGCCCTCATATGCCTCACTTTCATGTTCATATGCATATGCCATCAAAGTGTTCCCATTTGAGTAGCAGTAGTAGTTGTTATTGTTGGTTTCAAATTTTTTCTAATTTTTCATATTTTTCTTGTTATATATTAGTAGGCAGGAGGCATGTTTGGTTTCTCTTAAAAAAGAAGTCGTTCATGAAAAAATGAATTTAATTTATATACTTTTTACTCAAAAAGCTCAAGGCTTTCACAGCTTAAGACTTGTTTGGTAGACTAAATTGAATAAGATAAAATAAGGTAGTATCTGAATAAAGTACTCTGACTGTATAGTGTTTAGGATTATTATACCATATTTTATAAGCTTAACAAAAGTTTGGATAAAATATTAGATAAATATATAAAATACCAAATTATCTTTTTATTTCTTTGTGACGATGGACCAAAGTGGGTAGCTAGTTACGGTGTGGGTAGCGGGTGCAGGGTGGTGGGGATAATAGTATCATGACAGTGGTGGTTAGTTATGGGTAGTGGTGGGAGGTGGTGAGCAGCAGTGGTGGTGATACTAGGTGATAGGTGGTGATGGCAGTGGCAGATGAACTAAATAATATTAGAAACAATATTATTCAGATAAACTAAATAAGAGTTAGATAAATTATCTAACCCCTCCACCAATATTGCTTATGTAGATTTAATTGAATAATTATCTTACCTAAATATTTTATTCGACTTCATTATCTAGTTTACTAAACATTAAAGAAAATCGGATAAGAATAAAAAATTTATCCTTATTCACCCATATCTAATCTATTAATCGGCCCTTACTTGGAATTTTTTTTAAAAAAAAAGAAAGGAAAATCATTTTTTAGATAATACGTCCATAAAATTCTATGAATTACATTACGCGGATGCCCTTGTCAATAATTGTAACATATAGGGGTGATTTAATAAACCTAAAAATTGCCAAAGAAAAGGTTAACGTATATTCCACCGTGCATCCAAACGCTGCCTTATTGCAATTGTTGACGTGAAGGAGTGCCCAAGAGAAAAACAGAAAATGGCATGAAAAAGAGCCACGTGTATCCAGTGCATCTGAATCTAGACATACTATATAAAAATAATAGCTCTAAAGCACTCTCTTATGGTCGTAATTAAAATAATAGTGGGTGGCATTTTTTTGTGGATGAAAGCCACAGCAAGCCCTTGGGGGTTCGACAGGTGTTGTGCTTGCTTACTTCTTAAGGTGATAGATTGGATAATCACCATCAAGACCCTAATTATTTACTATTTTGTTGGATTCCGTATTGGGAATTTGGGGGATTAAAATATTGAAGCAACCTTAGATTTAATAAGGGATCGTGGAAACTGATGGAGTTCCCCTGATGAGTTTGGAATAGTGCTTAATTTGATCTTAGGAAATTCTTAATTTGATCCCCCCAATCTTAGTTTTTGCAAACAAGTCCTTTGGCTAATGGAATTGATCAATAACACCCCCAGAAAAAACCTTGGTCAAAATTGTGTTGGACTGTTTTCTGTTCAGTTTTTATTCAAAACCTAAGTAAGACGCAGGTAGGGCCGGTTCCTTTGTTGTTCATGCCGGCAAGGCATAATACTATCCACGTGGAAGCTGGCTTTCCCCCTTGTTTTTCGTTGCTCTTCTTTAGTCTCTTTTCAATTATTGTCCCGATTGGGGTAACCTCGATACAATTTCATCAGTTTTAAGACTTAATTTCAAAACATAAAAAGTCATGGGACCCAATTGAGAATCCCCAAATTGTTAAGGGTCCAATGGTGTAACTTACCCCTGGATTTATATGTTTCTCAAGTACCCGAATTGAAATAAACTCTGCAGGGAAAAGATGGGTTCAACCCTCCTTAACATATGCCTGCCTCCGGGTATGACAAATGCGTGCACTGTTGGGCGGTGTGTGCGTGTGTTTGTGTGTGTGTGTGTGAGAGAGAGAGAGAGCCATTTGGGCTATATCATATTTTTTCCTAGAAACTTTAGAATATTTTACACCAATATGGAATAATACTTATCAATGTTACTTGATCTTGCAATTCTCCAATTCCAGTTGATTAATGGAATGGTACACATGCATGGTGTACAGTTAAACCCTTTCTAGAAGTGTCTACATTTGTCTCGATCAATTGCACAATATTAAGGTTGCTTCTTAGGGTTAACTTCCCATATTCATACTTTAGTGAATGAACATTTTTGGTCCATGCAATCAAGATACCCATATAGTTAGTAGTATTTTTCTTTATTGGCTTTTCTAACTGCATCATATATACATCTGGAATGCCCGAATAGAAAATCCATATGTTTTTAAGTCCAATAAAATGGTTTATTTTATAATTTTTTAATACCAATTTCAAAATATTAGATAATTTAGAATATGTATTTTTTTGTCTAATTTTTTAAGCTGAATCCTTCGATTTTTTTGATAATAATTTTTGAACGATTGAAATAAATTATAAAATTTATATTATGGTAATTTCTATTTTTTTAAACTAAAAACCCAAACATCATAAATTTTAAAAAATCATACAACCAAACCAAATCTAACATATTAAATGTATCGTCATAATAGCAACTAATATAACTTAATCCATATTTAAAAAATAAAATTTTAATATATATGTTAACACTAGAATAGCTTGTTAAATAAAAAGAAAAGAAAGGAAAAGAAATTGTTTGACTTAATTTCATATAATTGTTTTCAATGAAGTTAGTCTGTGTCTTGTTCATGCTTTTCTTAGTCATCATTTATTTTATCATTAAGCGTCGATCTGTGTTATGTACGGATAAAAAGCTTAACGAATCTTAATTAACAAGAATAATCTTGCTTAGTGAGATAAGATTTTGTGACATCTGCTATCTCTTTTAATGTAAAGGTGAAAACAAAATATTTAAAGTGGAAGTTTTATTATTTATTCTTTCGCTGGGAAGATACTTTTTTATTTTAATTATATAATATGAATTTATTAGAAAAATATCGATAAAATATATATAAATTTATTTTTATTTAAATATATGGTTAACAATTCGATAGTATTTAAAAATAATTTTAAAAGATTTTAATACCATAATGAACGTGGAAATACGAGGTGGAAATAGGAGTCGCTGAAGTTAAGGTAAGAGATATTGTTGCCTGCTGGGATGGGACATGCGAAATGCGACTCTAGACGGATTAGATATTTAGATATTATATGTATTTTGGATGGTGTTAAAACCAATGGGATAGATCTGAAGTGTTTAGTGCATCACTGTTTTCGCCGAACTTTGGGGTTTCAACATTACTTCTGGTCTCCACCTGTAACTCACTCGTACGCACAGAATCCGCATGAAATCTCACAACTACCCATCAAAGTTATATTTATTTACTGCTGTTCACATGACACCCAGCATGGATTTTTTAATAAATGGTTAAAAAATTAAGATAAAAAATATCTCATAAGTTTATTTAAATAATATTTAATTTTATTCTTATAACTAAATATTTTTTTCTTTTTATTAATGGTTAACTAATAGTTATCTAATAGTTTTATTAATAAATATATGAGAATAGTCTAATTTTATATATTTTGATTATTCATCTAATTAATATTATTTGATTCATTTAAAAAATTATTAGTTACATATCTTAATTTTAATATTTAAAAATAATAAAAAAAACTAACTTTTAATAATTTAATTCTATTATTTTTAATTTGAAAATAATTTTTATTTTCTTATTTTTTTTTTACTTTAATTTAAATGTTGAAATAATAATGGTCAGAATGTCATTGAAATTAAAAAATGGGTAAGCATAATTTAAATTAAAAAACTTAAATAAAATAAAAATACTATAAAATAAAAACTTTTAAATTTAAATATTTTTTATTGTTAAAATTTTTAATTTAAAAATTAAAAATAAAAATATTAAATTTTTTAAGTGAATCAAATAATAATTTAATTTTTAATCGGATAAATAACTTAAACTAGTGAAATTAAATTACTTTCACTAATTTTATAACAAAATTATTAATCAATCATTAGTGAATGGTTAGTCAAAAGTAGAAAGTATATTTTCATGATAAAAATAAGGGCTAAGTCTCGTTTAGGTAAATTTGGAGAGAAGGGAGTGATTTTTTTTTTCAAAGAATTAATTACGAGAAATTCTACCTTGTGCCGGCTATAATTATTAGAAATCCAAATAGTTATGCATGAGCCAAATAAACAGAAGCCATGTTTTAATAAGAGACCTCCAATTGTCACAAATGAATTTAGCATTGTAAAGCATCATATGTTTTGCATTTGTACTTACACATGCTTTAGTGACAACAATTACTAATGAACCATTAGACTATCACGAATGACCCCGATCAGCTTCCTCCTTACCACTGTTGCTTCCTCCCAAACATTGTCACTAATTCCTTCACCACTCATTGTCACCCAACACTGTTGTCATTCTAGTCTATTTCACGGCTAAAGATAATCACAACAAAAAGAGCACAACCAAACAACAATTGGTCAATCAGTCAGCCAACTGTCGCTTTCAAACCTTGAGGCTCTTTAACCACTGAAAAGCCCTGATGGGTTGATTGCACTAGCCAATCGACGCACAATAGGTGGAACAACAAAAGCCCCATTCTTCCTTTAATGTTGCACACCATTGTTAGATTTTGCTGATTGACAGTTCAATTGACTTAGCAAGACTCACCAGTGATTGGAGGGCATGTGGATTGTTGGGAAAGCTAATTTGAAAGATCGGACAATCCTAAAACTATTGGTCTGAATCACTCAAACCACATTAGCGCCGGTTTAAATCGCAACTCTCACCTATTCGAAATGGCAATTATGGTATCCAAATCAACTCTCCCAGTCAACTCATGATGCTCTCCGAGCACGAACAAGCCCCACTGAGTCCATTGTAGTGGCTAATCATCAATTGATCACTAAGATTAAAAATCATCCTTTTTGATTTATTTTTGCCTATTGACATCAAATAGCATCGATCGACGCCGTTCCAACATTGCATGTTGATTCCTGATTGCTTTAATCTCAATTTGTGCAACAACTGTTGGAGAGTTTGATTAAAGATGGCACAACCTTAGGTCCTCAAAATAGGGGCAAATAGAATAAGAAAGTGCAACTTAATCTAGTCCATTCAGTGCATATCAACGGTGGTTGGGAGGTGGTGATGGTAGTTGGGAGTCACCGATTGTGATTGGTCATAATGGTTCGATGGCTTATTGTTAGAAACTCCAAAAATGAAAAGAAAAACTATGCTTTACTATGTTAAATTCATTTGTGGCAAGTAAGAGCCCTTTTTTTTTTTTTTTTGCTTCAGTTTATTAGCTTGAGCATAACCATTACGATTTGTAATAATTATGCCTCACACTAGGTTTTCTATTTAGGAACCTGTAGGGATAGGTGTCATTACCCAAAACTAGGCACATGACTGGCACTAAGGTTGGATCACCAATCCCAGGAAGCCTTGAACAGAACAAATGATTATAATTTAAATATATCTGATATAAACATAGTACATGCAAATAGAGTAACTCTAAAATACAAATAAACATATGTAACGTTAACCATACTCAAGATTAGGCTCTTCAAGTAAACTATGCAATCGCTCAGTGATGTGAACGGGAAGGCAAACCAATGTTAAAATCTAAAATATGCTCTGAAATGAGTGCGTATAAAATTCAGTGAATGATAATACAAATTGTACTCATGCTAGGACATGCATCATAAAATGTGCAAAAATATATATGTATAATTTAAATAGTAAACAACTTAAGTAAATCATTAGAAGTCATAGTATGTGTCTCGTAATACACAAAATCAAGTGAAAATATCAGAATAGAATATCATCTTAACAGTGGAGTATATCATGCCGAATGTTTCACATAATAAATATCATATCAAAGCTCTCTTCTTATGATAGAACATATTGTGTTGAAAGTATTAGATATCACATATTATATCAAAATCTCATATCAACAGATCTTATTAGATTACCAGTTGAATACCTCAGATGGGAGGTATCACAGACAAAGTTATCACTCATCAAAACATATGCCTTCCACCACATTTATACGTAAAAATGAGATACATAATGGAGGCATATTTCAAAAACTTTTAAATAATTAACATAGACATATTTGTTTCAAATCAGAAGCAAAAGTATGTAATGTCTCAAATTGGCTCATTGCATTTAAAAAACTATTCTAGAATACCTATCCCAGAATTTGATATTCAAAACCGATAAATCATATCATAACAAATAATTTATTTACATCATAAAACTTAATTTTGTAATAAACAATCGACTAATATTCAAAACACATGCATAGAATAAGTATTATCACTCACAGTACAAATAGGAATCAAAAGGCTCGAATCTCCATAATGATGACTCAATGATCGAAGCATGTATTAGCGGGTGTGTCTACAATCACAATAATAAAGCATCAATATCAGAGTCAAAACTTAATTAATTAGGACTCAACTACTTAAATTGGTCCCTAATCCCATTTTGGAATCTTAGCACATATCCAAGGTTTATTATCGAATATCTGAACCTAAAATAGACCAAAAATCTAAACTGATTTTATGATGAACCCTTAAACCGAGCCAAACCAATCTCAAACTTCATTGAATCAGCCTAAACCGGCCTCGAACACCACTGAACTAGCCTGAACCGGCCTCAAATACTACTAAACTAGCCCGAACAAGGCTCAAATACCACTGAACCAACTGAACTAAGCTTAAATACCACTAAACTAGTCATGAATGTCACACCCCACTCTTCCTCGAGCAACAATTGTCTACTATTGAATTTAAAATCTAGTAGTATGATAACTACAATAACCCCTATCTAGAAACATGTAAGTACAAACTGTGTCACTTTTAAAAATACATAAATGCATTTGCTATGCATAATTATGCTTATGCAGTATGGCATATATCAACTCATGCAGATTCCACACATATATCCATATTCACATACTAGTATAGCACCAAATTAGCTATACATTACAGCTAAACTACAACAATTATAACTATATCACAATCCCAATACATCTCCACTTAGATTAATGGAGTGTTTAGTATAGGGTTACATAATTTACTAACAAATAACAAGTACAAGGGAGTCCTCCTAGCCCAACCTCCAATTATTATGAAGTGAATTCTTGATGCTGGTCTAAGAAGATCTAACTAAATTCTGCAAAATATAAGGATATGAAAACATAGGTTCCTAGTGAATGGTCTATGGTATAAATTTAACGGAAATAGAACAGGTCTATGATAGTATTATACATAAACCATTTTTTAAAATAAATTTGCTCATAAAAATCCAAGGCAAAAACATCATAGTAAATTTATCTCAACTCAGTTGTGTAAGATAACATCCATAGAGTAGTAGCGGAAAAAAGATAGAAGAAATCGATTCATCCATATTAATTGTTTTTCTTTTGGTTCACCAATATATCATAGAAACTAAGTCTATAAAATTAAATAGATACTGAGAATCATAAGTCATGCTATGTCATGTATAACTTTGATTGGGTGCACACAACTAACAATATCTAAGGGCAGTAAAATCATGAAAATATAAAATCATAAAAACATGTCGGACACTACTGTACTATATAGCCTACAACCATGGGTCACCAATCTAAGTTAGACTAACACAGTCTGTCATGTCTAAGACTCTATTGGGTCCAAAGTCATAACATAAGAGTATAGAACAACCACCTGCCCCAAATGACTACCCGACATAATAGTCTGAGTGTTGAAATACCGAAATATCATAAAATACCATAAAAGTCTAGGTATATTAAAAGTAGAACATAAACACTCTATTTCTCAGTTTTGATATGAAAACACTTATATAGTTTGCATTACACATCATATGTATCATAAAACATATATTTTTTTATAAAAAAAAAAAAAAATATAAAGTTAAAGAGTATGCCACTCACCATGCATATAACCTATAGATGCTTAGTCTGCTCAGCCTGAATTGGATCTAAGTAAACCTTATGTCATGTGCTTATAAATCTAGAGTGTGTGGAACATGAATATAATACCATAGATGTATGATAAAATGCATGCAAATGCTAGACAATTTAGGTCATTATTGCCATAGTTTATACTTTTCTTTTTATATATCTTCATGTTTTCCTTCCTTTTATTTCTTTGTTTCTCCAAGTCCCATGTTTTTATCCCTTTTCTTAGCTTAATTATGCTAAATTTCAGCTTGCTTGGTTGTTCTGTAGAAAGCTCCCAAATCCATCTTTCCAAGTTTTCTAGGTTAGAAATATTATGTACATTGATATTTGAGACAAATCTTAAGTTAGATTTTTATTTGTTCTTTGTTGATTTGCTGCTTTAGTGTTCTCTTTTAAAACTTTCTTTGCTTTTTTCTAATCTCTACTTAGTACCCTTTAGAGGGGTATGAAACGTCTCAAAGTTGTCTCTTAATTTTTCTAAGTTTTACTTACAATCTTAACTCACACATTCTACATTACATTTAACTAGGTTTTTGCTAAGGTTCCAAACTAGTTTTGAGCCAATTTCCCTTATCTTCTTATTAAGTTGCCTTAACTACTTCCTAAGCTATGGATTAGCTTTAATTTAAGACCTTTTTAAATTCCTTAAAAGCCCCAGATAAGCTGCTTAGAAACTGTAATTTTCTACAGAAAATTTCTACACCTCCAACCTTGTTTTATCAATGAGTTTTGCTTAGATTAGGCTCCAATTAATTCTCTAACCCTTTCCTTTCTTTTGGCTAACTACTCCCTCTATTTAACCACTTATTGAGCTTGCATTGTAACCTATTTCCTACCCCCAATTTTGTGGCCGACATATAGACACATTGCAGAAAATTTTTCGACAACCTCATCCTCACTACCAACCTTGATATCTCACAACTTTTGTCAAGATTATAGTTTCTTCTCTAAATATTCTTTTTCATTTGACTAAAAAACTTCCTAATACACTTATTAGCATCAAATTTGGACCCAAATGAAGCCCTTTTCTTGCCCTAATTGGTTTGATCAACCTGGAGTTTTTTGCAGAAAATTTTCTGCCCATACAAAACTTTTTCGTGTCTCTTAGCTTAATCTCCTTACTTTCCTTGCAAATTCCTCCCCTTTTTCTTACTTCCACGTGATATTCCTGTTTCCTACCCTATTTCAACTTCATAAATGATGTATAGATTCACAACACGTCCATGGGAACACCATAGTTTTGAAGCAAAACATGTTTCTCACAAAATTTATGCAAAAAACACTAACTAGAGAGGTTTACTCTCTATTTAGAATTTCGGCCAGCATGCACCCATTTCAAGATCAAAACTGCTTCAAAGTCCTTTGTTTCTTCAAGCAAATGGCAGTCGAGTAGAGAAAAAATCAAAATCTACAAGTTTTCTAATGCAAAAATGGAAGTTTCTAGAAAATTCTAGAAATTTCCTTACCTATTTTCCCTTTTTTCTTCTACTTTCTTCCTTTCTTTTCCCCTCTCCTCTCTTGCCACTATCTTGCACAAAATTGGGGGGGATTTTTCTAGAGCCAAAGGGCTTAAAGACGGCACAAGCTCCCTATCAAAATGACTAAAATGCCCTCATCTTTCACCTTATTTACACCTATGTCCTTTTCAAGTAAAATTCCAATTTTTACCCTAGAAAATTATTCTAATACCCTCTAATCTCCCCAACTCAAGGTCTAGATCGGCTAATAATTTTTTCATAATTTTATTTATTTGTGTTTTTATAATTCTTATTTTTATAATAACTTGCGTCAGATAAGGTTTTTCATTTCCAATTTTGGTTTTCTTTCAAATTTTCTTTCACTATCTTATAAATCTTACCTTCTAATATTTTCTAAGATTCTTGTAAGCTTTTCTAAGATTGTAGACAGGTAAAAATAAATTAATTCCTTAAATTTTAATTTTCTCAACATATGCAAGTTATGAGTGCAATGCATGTTATGTACTAAAATGTATGAAATGTCTAATGCATGTTTAAGTGTTAAGGTTGTGCATTCCAAAACTGATTTGGAATGTCACAATAAATGCTCTGAATTGGCCCTTAATCACCTATACCAGATTAGTTTAATCAATTAAACCAAAAAATCACATTGAATTGGCCCTAATATCATTAAAATTTGACTGAACCAGCCTAGAATTACTCAAAGTCGGACTAAATTAAACTAAAAATCCCCAGAACTAGATTGAACTAGCCTAAAAGCCCTTAGAGCTAGACTGAATCGGATCATCAAATCATACAGAACTAAGTTAAACCAACTTAATAAACTTTAAAACCATGTTTAAATGGCTCAATTGAGCTGGACTTGTCCCACTAAGCTAGTCAAACCCGATGTGGTTAAGTCAAATCTTAGCCAAACTGGCACACACCTAGATGCAATCCAGGTCCCTCTTCTTCACTTAGAACTTGTTTTCCCAACCCCGTTCTCTGCAAAAAAATCACTTGAACACCCTAAATGCTTTGAATTCAAAAATTTAGCCACTTTTACAGATGACAAATCTTTAGACCAAGGCCTCTTTATTTCCTAGTTCAAATAGCCATAGGCTCTTCCTTATACAATAAATCTTTATCCAATAGAATGTCCTATGATGTTATTAAATGTGACAGATCAGACGGATTACAAACTAGAAACATGGAACACTGGATGTGTCATCGTAATTCTAGAGGAAGAGCTAAACAGTAGGCCATCGATCCTACACACTCCAATATGTCATATGGGTCAATATATCAGGGACTGAGTTTGTCTTTCTTTCCAAATCTGATAACTCCTTTTATAGAGGATATATTTAAAAATACATGATCTCTAATAGTAAACTCCAATTTACGACGTCAATAGTTGACATGTGCTTTATATTTGCTTTATACGGCTAGACGTCTATCTCTAATTATTCAAACCTTAACTATAGCATCTTGTATCAAATCCAGACCCACAAGCTTTGTGTCGCCTGTTTCAAACCAACAACTTGGAGATTAGCACCGTCTACTATACAAATGTGCTAGGGCACACTCGAAGCTTCTAAAGCACGTGTAGCGTCCAGTACACAAACATATGTAAATATACTCATTTGAGGAGCTAGAGCCCAATATAGGGGGTGCAATAACCCTCAAATAAATCCCATGGCTCAGATAATATCATCACTAATAAGGATGAGGTATATCAAGAAAAGTGAGTAAAATGCTCCTCATACTCTAACATAGTCATGTTAGGTCTTTGTACTAGTTTTTCAAACTTAATCGCCAACTCCACTTGCATGTTGTTAGGTAGAATCCACTTCAAGCTTGCCGTATTGAACTTCTCCTAAGTTTAGGAGCTACATTTGTAAGTTTCAGTGTCAACAGATGATCATACCAAGCTTGAGCCACACCTTAGAGTCTAAAGGATGCCAGCTCTACCCGATTATGGTCAGAACACATTGTAATCCAGAATATGTTTACCAAATTATCTAGAAACTCAAATAGATCTTCCTTTACATCTGAATCAGAGAATGTAAAAGGGTCAATCCACAAGACATTATAGAACATCAAAACTAGACCAATACTGCTCCGCTCCTAACTAGAACTGTCACTATGCTTGGTTGTACACTAACTAGAGCTGGCTGTTTGCAAGAGCTGGCAACTTTCTCAATAAACTCTACCATAATCTAGTGAAGCCCATAAATACTTGTCAAAATGCTTGATAGCACGTTAAGAGTTGAAAAAGGGGACGTAATATCCTTATCAAAAGTCGGCTCCCTAGCTTGCCTAGCTATCCTTCCTTGTCCCCTAAGATGGCCTTTCCCTTGAGGTTGAAGAAGGGCTACTCTACCTGAGGGATTCCAAGATGCCTCGAGATCCATGATCACTTGAAAGGGAGTGTGTGTCTCACCTGGAGAATTTATCTATAAAATAGAATATCAGAGATTATAATAATACCAAAATAGGCAGGTGTAAGAAACTTGAACACAAAAATACCAACAACATCCTAATAAGCCTTCAACAATCTTTTTATAATGAAAGTGGGGCCCTCTCTATTATAATAAAAATACTACAAAAGAATCTTGCTCCATTTACTCTCAAATAAACCTATTGCTCTAATATAACTTTGTCACGACTTAAAACCACGCATGTGACCGGCACTAAGGCTAGATCACCAACCCAGTAAGTCTCAGATAGAATGAATGATTATAATTTAAAAAAATTTGATATAAGCATCAAAAGTAATACAAACAAAAGGATCTTATGTGAAAAGTAAATGGAATAACTCTAGATTACAAATAGACATATATAACATTGCTTGTACTTAGGATCGGGCTCTTCAAGAAAACTACGCACTCGCTTAGTGATGTGAACGGGAAAGTGAACCAACATTACAATCTGAAAAATGTTAGGAAATGGATGAGTGTAAAACTTAGTGAATGATAATATAAACTCTAAGTCACACTTGGACATGTATCGTAAGACGTGCAAAAATATATATGTATTGTTTAGATAGTGAGCAACTTAAGTAAATTATCAAAAATCATAGTATATGCCTCGTAATACTCAAAATAGGTGAGAGCATTAAAATCTCAGTGGTAAAGTATATTGTGCTGGATGCATCGCATAACAAATATCGAATTAGAGCTCCCTTCTTTCAAAAGAGTGTATCATATCGGATGTATCAGATATCACATTACAGATTAGAATCTCATATAAACAGATTGTATCAAATCACCAACCAAATATCTTGGATCAGAGGATATATATAATGGATCACTGCACTTCAATAAGATTTATTTTTGTAATAAACAATTAATTAGCATTCAAAACACATACATAAAATAAGTATTATCACTCACAGTACAAGTAAAAAACAAAGGTTCGAATCTCCATAACGAAGAATCAGCCATTAAAGCGTATACCCTCGGGTGTATCTACAATCATAATAACAAAGCATTAATATCAGAGCCAAAACTTAATTAATTGAAGGTTTGACTACTTAAATTGGCCCCTAATCCCATTTTAGAACCTTAGCATGTACCTTGATGTTCATTATCTAATATCCGAACCCAAAATGGACCAAAAATCTAAACTAAGTTTATGTAAGAACCCTTATAGAATTGAACCGAATTGGTCTCAAACTTTACTAAATTGGCCTGAACTAGCCTAAATCAGTCTCAAATACTACTGAACAGACCTGAACCAAGTTGACCGATTTCAAATACCATTGAACTGGTAATGAATGCCTTTGAACTGGCCCTTAATCCCCTAAACTAGACTAATTTAGTCAATTAAACAATAAAACTACATTGATTCAGCCCCAATGTCATTAAAATTTTACTAAACTAGCCTAGAATTACTCAAAGCCAAACTGAACCAAATTAAAAATCCCCAGAATGGGATTGAGTTGGTCTAAAAACCCTTAGAACCAAACCGAATCAAACCAAAGCCATACAAAACCGAGTTAGACCTGCTTAATAACCTTTAAAACTAGCTTGAACTGGCTTAATTGAGCCGAACTTGTCCAACTGAGTTAGTTAGACTCGATTTGAACAAGCCAAACTAGACGAACTCAAATGCAATCTAAGTCCTTCTTCTTCATCCAAAACCTAGTTCACAACCTGGTTCCCTGTAAAAAAAATTGCTAGAACACCCCAAAATGCTTTAAATTTAAAATTTTAGCCATTTAACTCAATTCCTCCTTCAATCGATGGTTAGGAACTATAAAACTGAGGTTGACAAAAGTTTTTCCAGCTTGATTGAAGAAATTTTTGGCCAAAAATGGCAAAATCAACCAAGGTTGAAACCAATTCCCATTGAAGCTTTTCTATAAAATTCAAGTGCTTCAAGTATGAATTGGCCAAATTGCTTGTGGAATACTCTCATACACTCCTATATGCATGTTTATACATGTATATAGGCAGTTAAATAGCATCAATTTGGCTTCAATTTGCTTCAAAATGCTTGGGTCGGTGGCCAACTAAAGCTTTTAGGAGCTACTCAATTTATTCCTTCAATTTATTATTTGTTTCATTTTGCCTCTGACATTTCTAATTTGACCCCCTGAACTCTAGCACCTTTACTTCTTAGCCCCCCCTTTTTAATTCCTTTCAATTAAATCCTTGGTAGTTTGAAATTAAGCCACAACCTTTTTGATTTCTCATTTAAACCCAGTTCTCTTAATTTCTTCACTAATACCCTCCAAAATTTTTTATTAAGCCCTAACACTTTCTATTTCATGCAATTAGACCCCTTAATACAATAATTAATTAATTTTCAATTAAGGTTATTACAATGGATCTAGAAATGAAAGTTGGACTAAAAAATGCACGGTATCATTTGTCACAAAGTAAATAATATAATATATAAATGATTGATCTTTTTACATCAATAATAAAAAATTTATATACTTATTTTAAGTCTTAAAATGAAGAAATATCGATTTTCTTGTTCGGGGGATCAATATGTAAAAGATTTTTATGTATATATGAATAAAATTGAAAAACAATAAGGTGACATTTGTAATTCAGGAAAATTTAAGAATTTTCAATTTGATCTCCTAACCAATAACTTTTTGCAATCGACCCTAGATTGATGAAGTCAAGTCAATATCCTCCCTGAGATCCCAGTCAAACTACAGACAATAAAAAGGCGTGGAAAGCCACATCAATTGTCCGTGTCACTTGCGGCAAGACGAGCGGAAAAATGCCCACTTCTTACTAAGCTCCTAGTGGAAATTAGGTATAAAAATTGACCATTAAAAATCCTGAAATTCAATCATACTCCGGAAAAAATAGAGATTGTACAAATCACGCTAGCATCAAATGGAAATGATGCAGCTTTTTTCCCATTTTCTTTGCATTTTAGCGAAGGTTTTTACCGAAGCAACATTGATTTAATTTATTACCTAACTGTCCAAGGACTTAGTTTCTGTTACTAAATTTTTGACACCAAAAGAAGAATCCCCAAACTATTAGTACAATTATTATCATTTTTGAGCTGAAAGTGATTATATCCCTAGACTTGTTCCTTTCATGTTATGCCTCTTAGGTGGTGTTTGCTTCTTCTCAAGGTGGCTTTTACATGGCCCAATATATGTAAGTGATTTTGTGGTGTTTGAGTTGGTGATTTTGACATCCACTTTTAATATTTTAAGCTAATAAAAACTGAAATAGAAGTAGATTTTTAAAACTGGGGGAATGATACTTCTTGGTGGATAGGTGGATAATATCATGTCAATAAATAAAAACTGTTTTAAAAGTGTTTGAATATTTTTATCCTCAAATACATTTCAATATTTTAAAATAACCTTAATTTGATCTGTTATGTCACTTCCTTTTCTCAGTTAGGCTCCTGTCGACCAACAAATGCCAGCAAAATGCCAGCGATACTCCTCTTTTCTCTCCTCTCCTGTATTCTCTACAACCCAACAATAGACTCTGGCTGGCAACGACCCCCCCACCTTCTTTTGCCACTCATCCCCATCTTTCTCCTTTCTCTTTTTTCCCTCATCCTTCCTATCTCTCTCTCTCTTTGAACCCTAAATTCACACTCATGCCTTGGCTAATTTCCCTCTAAACAGAGAGTCGATGGGATTTCCGATTTTCATTTGAGACTATCTAACAGTTCAGGGAAAAAACATCATAATCAAGTGTTACAAATCTGAGAGTTTGGTTAGTGGGCTGTGAACAGAGGTGGAATAAAGGCGGTTGGAAAATAGAGAATGCAAACATGGCAAAAAGAGATAGAGACTACAAGTGTAAATGGAAGGGATGAGGCATGCTCAAATAGAAGTGGAAATAAGCTTGTCGACGTTGTCGTGGGAATAGGATTGCTTGCCAGGGAAGGGAGCAATCACACGCCAAGGTCTGTGAGAGAAAGAAAAGCTGACAAATAGAGAGAAAAAAAATAGAGAAAAAAGAAAAGATAGTAAAAGTGAGGGTGTATTAATCTTTTTAAGAAAAAATTTCACTACAATTAGATGGCATAACTTATATTTCAACCATTTCAATAACTTTTTTTTACATATTTTGCAAATACACTTTACTTATTATTATAATTAGTTGTTACTTATTTTTACTTAAGAGAATCACTTCTGATCTTCAAAAAATATTTTCTAATACGGCTTAAAAATGTCATGTTTAATCAATTGCATTCTTCAAGACTGCCGCCAATTATGAAAAATTAGGATTTTAAAGTTTAAACTAAACCACACAAGTTGCGTAGGCAGGTATATGGAAAATTTTGCTTAATTAATTAAGCTCTACTTGGATGGTTGCAGACCATTAAAACATTCTTGAAACTTGTCTTTCCTTCTTTATTAGATGAAGATTAATAAGAGGTTATTATAACCCTTGCCAGATCAATGGAGATGGGTAAAAAGTAAAATGAATAATATTAAATTAAAAGGTGGGGGATTAGATTAGAGGCATGGCAAGATAAACACCATCCAATTAAGATTTAAGTCAAATCAGTCCCTCTTTGTTGAATTGACCACAGCCATACATGTCGTTTTAGCTCAAAAGAAAAAAAAAAGCTACAGGAATTACCAACCGTGATAGATCTTCAATTGTGGGCATTGGAGAGAATCTCCAAATATCTGTAATATGCGGAACGTTTATCCTTGTCGCTCCAAATTATTCAGCCTTCTTCAAATTTTTAATTTTTACTTGCCTTCTGTTGTATTTTGTTGTCTTTTTTATTCTTTCGTGTTATTATGTTCAAAAACTCAATACAAAATGAAAATTTATTCCTAAAATAAATCACGAAACTAAAGAAATGCTTTCTTAATAGCCGACTTCTTAACTATTTTACAAACAAAAAAAAAAATTCTTGTTGGGAAGTCGGTTCTTAAACAACTGACTCCACACTATTTAAAAAAAATTTAAAGTATGTTTGGAAGTCGGTTAGGCTGAACTTGAAAATGTATTGGAAGTCTATTCCATCGGAATCCACTTCCCAATAGTCCTGAAAAATACATTAATTTGGTAAATATTTTCGCGTAAAGCACATTTTTGTAAATAAAAAAATTATCAATACTAATAAAAAAAGCCCATCGTCACTTACAATTGTGCGAAAATTTTTGTTGCTTATGTAATTAGTTTTAATTATTTGAATTTAGAATGCAATGTCTGGTCCTAATCCATATTTTTTATTATGTCCTACATATTATTTATTACTTTTGGAGGTCATCTTTTGTATTTCAAAGTTGTACGTTTAATTATGAGAAGACATATAAACACAACAACAGAATTAAATATATAAACGTGTCAGATTTGGATCAAATTAAGATAATTTAAATCCGAATCCGACCCAAAATTTTATAAGATTTCTACTTGTTATTACTATATCCAAATCCGATAAAAATTCAAATTTGAATAAAAAATCCGATCCGAATAACAGTTAATAATAATTAAAATCAAATAATCAATAAGTAAAAAATATGTAAAATCAAATAAATTGTTATTTATAAATAATAAAAATTTATGTAAGATTTATGTTTAATTATTTTGATTTTATTAAAATATAAATAAAATTCAGAAATAAAATGTTATTTATAAATGATTAAGAAGAATTTTTGTTATATAATATATTACAAAAATTATAGTAGGATTTCAGTACTTTATAAAATTATCAAGTTTTATTTGTATTATAGTTAGAACTTCAAAAATTTTGTAACCAATTTATTCAAATGTTTCATAAAATTTTAAAAATAATTAATTATTAAATATAATACCTATTTGAAAAACTAAAATTAGGAAAAATAGAAAAAAATATTATGGAATAATTTAGAAAAAATATACATTATTCTATTAAATAAAATATCTCACAAATATAAATTAGTACATTATTAATTATAATATCATATATATTACATTATATATAAAAGTATTTATTAATATATATGATTATTAATTAAAAAAAAATATTATTATAATATTTAAATTTGGATTTTTAACAGATCGACTTACTTAATTCCATATCTGGTCCACTTATTTCGAATTATGGATATTTATAATCGGATTTAATTTATCGGATATTTTAATCGATTAAAAAACCTAAAATTCAGATCAGATTTGAATTAAAATCTAACCCATTGATAGCCCTAAACCGAATACTGCATTACATCGGTGAAGCATTAATTCCAAGTTTGTGGTTGTAATCCATGTTAAACTGATTATTTGAATAAATATGTATTATTTAATAATTATTTTACATTAATTATATGAGCCTCATAAAATAAAATATCACAAAAAAGCCCACGAATCATCCGTCGTAGATACTTCTTTAAACGCTAAAAGCGACGGTTGAAGCCCCTGCACGAGCATCTTCAAGTGTGAACTCGGTACACTATCAAATTTTGTAAGAAATTTTTTTTGTAATATTAATTAAATTAATAATTTTAAATAATATAGGTAGTGATGCTAAAATAAAATTTTATTGGGAGAATGTGAATTCTAAAAAGAAAAGTGTTTAGTAGGTATTTTAAAATGGGAATTTTATTTCATAGAAAATTTAAATTTTATCAAATAAGATAATCTCTACTTCAACATCTAATTGTATAATTACCATATTAACCTCCAATTTTTTAACTAATTACAAAAATATTGTTATAATACAATAAATTGTATAATTATAAATCATATAAAATATAATAAAGTTTGATTTGATTGCTAGTTTTTTAACACACAAATATGTATAGTGAAATTTAATATTTTAAGAGTAAAATAAAAAATTTTAATTTATTGGTTTTTTTAGTATGTTTATAATATATTAGAAATTATAATTAATTTAATTTCAAATTTTTTTCTAAAAAAATAATATTTTTTTATTTTGAATAATTTTTCATTTTCTCTCCTTCTCCTATTTTAACATTTTAAATATAACAAAGAAATAAAATTTTTTCATTTTATCAAATATACATGTAAATATTTTCATTACATTCTATTTAATTTTAGTTTTAATTCTATTAAAAATTATTACGTCATCTCATACGCACAACCGAAAACTATCTAGATCTCAAGTTCTAAAACTCGTGCGAGTTAGGCGGAGTACTAATGAATTAGGCAGGGAAGTCGTACGTCAGCCGAATCTGATCGGCTGTGGTGTTGGGCACTACCTCCTCCTCCAGCTATTGTTGTTTGACCGTCTAGCTGTGAAGGAGAATTCATCACGGAAAGTTCTAACTCTCTCTGAAAAACTCCTCTGAGATGGATTTTTTAAAGTGTTCTTTTACTTTCTTTTGAAAAGAAAAATCTGCACTCGTGCCGCCCAGCACTCAACTCATTCAGCTTAATCGCTTTTCCAAGCTTCTCCTCAACTGTAACTTTTTGACCACGTCAACCAGTCAACTTAATTCTGGAGTTTATCCCCATTGCCTCTCTCTTCTTCTGTCCTGTTTAGTGGGTAAAGTTACATTAAGGAGACAGGCTAATATTAAATTTGAAATTATAGAGTTGTAAAAATGTAATTATTCTGCTCCTCATGTGAGTAACACGCGAATAAAGTAGCTAAAAAAGTTAAAAAGAAAGGGCCACATCATGGATGAATTGAAAGTTCTAAATTTGGATGATAATGGTTGGAAATTTTTGGAATAAAAGGCTTGTCCAAGGATTGAAAAAGATAGTTCTGATTATGAAATTATTTGATTTTATGGGAGATATCTTACAATTATCTAAATAAGATGGAGAATAAAGTGATATCAAAAGTGATTAAGTGTTTCAACATAGTCAGTTTGTTTTGAAATGTTTAAAAACTCACTTCCAACTTTTATTTCTCTTTATTCAAGATAGAAAAATAAAATTAAAAATAAATTCTAAAAATATAATAAAATGATACTTCTAATTATGAGCAGTATTATTATAATTAGGTAGAAATTGTTTTAAACTCTTTTGATTTTTTTAAATCCAAAATTATCTCATAAAACTATTTAGAATCTTTTGAATTTTTTTAAAAATTTTTTATTGTTCTAAAACACATTGCAAAAGTTATGTTCTAAGAACCCATTTTACTAAATTTAAAAAATTATAACATATTTTACAAATATACTTAACTTCTGATTATGATTTACTTATACCCATTTCTATTTTAAGCTCAAATTTTTAACTTTTACAAAAATATTGCAAGCACCCCTAATATTTGTGAATGGTAAAAATTTATGTTTTCAAAAAAAAAAAAAAAAAAGCAAAATCAGAAATAATGTGGTGTGGAAGCGATAATTTTTCTGCCATAAATGATGCTTTCAATTCTGAAAACCAAGGAAAGAGACGAAAACAGATCATTGTCAAGGAATTGAACGTGTTAAACTCAACCTTTGCCAAATCCAAATCAAATAATTAGCAAATCTCTCAGTCCAACACTTCCAACTCCCGTGGGTGGAATTATGGGCATATTTTGACTTCTTTTGTTATTATTATTTTACCTCTATTTTGCCTGACCTAGGAACAGTGACTCTTCTGTAGGCTTAGGCTTTTCACCTGTCATACAATGTACTTGTAGTCTACTTTTAAAGAATTCGGAGACTGCTTACTGTATCTATATGTAATCTACTTATTATATCTTAATTACAATAATATTTGCTAAATATTAAAATATTAAATGCATTTACCACTTGGTCAAAATATTTATGACCCTAAAATTTATAAAGGACTATGTTCTCCAGCATTCTCTTAATTTATTTAATTTTTAATTTGAGCCTCTCAATTTTAATTTAGATAAATATGATCTCTCAATTTTAATTTGATCCTAACTTTGATCATAGGTATTAATTTTCATCCAATAGACATGACACGGTGATAATTTGGAACTCTAAATTTAATTTTCTATTACATATATATATATATATTGTAGTAATATATAATATATATTCTATTAAAAAAAATAATTTTTACATATAAACCTAAACTATTCATTACATTAAAAAAAAAATTAGGCAACTGATTTATTCAACTGAAAAAGAATGTCTTCAATTTTTTATTTTTAATATTTATAACGTACACTTGATCCAAGATGAAAAAGCTGACAATTTAGGAAAATTTTTAAATTAAAATGTGGTATGTTGTAAGGAAAAACAAATTATTGAAAACATTTCTTATTTTATATATTTTGCAAATGAACTTTTCTGGGGTAACCAAATAAAAAAATAAATATTTTAGGAAACTACTAAAATCATTTTCTCGAGAAACTGAAATTATAATTTGTTTCTCAAATTTTTTTAGATTAAAACAAGCAATATAAAAAATTAAAGAAACCTGAAAAAAATTATTTTTTTTGATAAATAAAGTAGTCATCTAATATTTCTCAAATGTAATGACTACTTAATTTTTATGATAAAAATTTTACTTTATTTTGTAGAATATGCTCATATATATATTTAATACAAATATAATATAAATTTTAAATTTGGGATTCAAATTCACATTATATAATAGCAATATGATGGAAATTTAATTTATAAAATCATATTTGATGTCAAATTGAAGTTAAAGATTATAATTTTTCCGAATTATAGTTGAAGGATTAAATTGAACAAATTAAAAGAAAAAATCAAGAGGCTTATGAATGACTTAATTCATTCACAAATGCATTTATAAGTGGTGTCTTTATGATTCAATTATTATATTTATATAAAAAAGGAATATAAAAAATTAAAACAGTTAGAGATAAATTATTACATAAAAATGATAAAAGATAATTTGATATTAATGAGATTCAAATATAATTTTAATTTTTTGATTGACAAACCCAATAATATCAGTTTTGAATTAAAAATAATTGGTAAAGAAGTATTATAGCGTACTAATAAACTAATATATTGATGAATGAAATATCCATTAAAAATAACGTACTTCTAAACTATTACCATCAAAATATCCAACTAACTCTGGAAGAAATTTTTTAAGTGAAAGCATTTTTGTCACCAAGCATCAATTTTCATAATAATTTGTTATTGTAAAAAGTTATGCCAAACACTCCCTTATATCCATAATTTTGGATTTGAAAGTTGGTAACACATAACACATTTAACAAATGGTAGAAATATGTATTATGGAACCATCATTCTCTTTTCAAAAAATACATTTATTATGGTGTACAATGTTTTTTTTTTCTTATACTCAGTATCATTCCTTTTAACTTATATGATAAAAATGTATAACATTGTACCCTATTTTAACCTTTCATGCCTTTGTTCAAGGTGAGAGCTTGTCATGATGGAGTTTATGGCTACCCACTATAGTACCTACCTTTATGGAGGTGCTAAATGTGCTTGTGCGTAAATCACAATACTATTGAACTAGCGTCTTAGAATTGATCCTAATACTACCTATTATGGGATTATTACCCTCTTTTAAATATATGCTCCTATTAATGTGAATAACGTTATTGCTTATGACTCAGTATTATTCCGCTATCTTGTTTGATATATGATATATATACGCAATTCAAAAGCCTTTTTTAACTACTTGAAAATTTTTCCCTTTATAAATTAATTAATTAATTTCAAACATGCTTAAGATTTTTTTATTTAATTATGATTGTCAAATATGTAAATCCATTTGTAGTTGCTGGTTTTCATTATTCCTCGATTCTTCGGTCTCTTGGTGGTGTTACAAATCTCCGTGCGGGAAGCTTACAATTTTTCAAATGTTCAAACATATTAATAATAGAAATCAACAACTCCAAGAATTTTACAAGCAATTCACATAATGACATAATGTTCCTTGTGAGCTTATATAATATATTAAATTCCAATTTCGAAATAACTTAGTTTATAAAACAATTCATGTAAAAAGAAAATATTTAGCATATACAAAAAATAACAAATCATATAAATACATATTACTACTCGCAAAAACTTGATAAGGTTGAATCAACCATGAATCGATCATAACATCATTGAACTATACCTCAAACTCACTGAACGGCCATAAAATTCACTGAACTGACCATGAAACCTACTGAATCTGCTATAAAAACCACTGCACTGATCTTAAATCCATTAAACTTGCTAGAAAACACATTGAACTGGCCATAAAACCCACTAAATCGGCCTTTAACTCCACTGAAGCTGGGTAAAAAAACACACTAAACTAGTCATAAAAACTCATTGAAATGCCTTAAACCCACTGAATCGATAGAAGATACACTAAACCGACAATAACATTATTTAGCCAGCCATTAAAAATCCTAATCCTTTAATTTCATCACTAAACTAACCAGTTTTTCCTTGAACTGACCATGAATCCATTAATTTATTTATTAAGTAATATTATGGTGCCTTGAACCGAAAATAAACCAGTTATTAACCCTTTAAACCGGCCATTTTTCTATTTGTTGTTATTCTTTTATTTATTAACTAATTATTTAATTAATTGTTTAAATGTATTTGGATCTGGATCACAAATCTGGTCTGACCTAGGTTCAAAACTTGGCTACCTTAACAACCTAGCTACTTGGTCACGGCCCAACCCTTGATTAAAATTCAGCCCTACTGTAGATGGGCTTGCCCCATGGCCTAAATATCAATTTAGCCCATCGTCTAGGCTTGCCCATGGCCCAAATTCTAGCCCGGTCTAGAAAGGCAAACTCGAACCTTAATTGGGTCCGTCTTCCTGACTTGACTTCCACTAAAACCCCGAACATTGCAGAAACCATTAAACTCACAAATTAACAAGTTTTTCCTCAAATTTTCTTAAAATTAATCCTTTTATGTGGCTCAGAATGATCAAACGGGAGCAACAAAGGGATCAATCAGCTAATATTCCACCTGATTTGGGAGAATTAAGCTTGAACAACTCATCAATGATAGGTGAATAGGCTAACTGTAAATTGAGAAATTGACAAGGTAAAAGGGCTTATTTCTTCAAATTAACAGAGGGGTTTTGTCCCTCCCTC